>ML806825.1:52168-75604 GCA_009831015.1 Picea engelmannii
TCATTCTTATCCAAAATGTCTAGATTATCATTTTATATCCTTGGGATACCCATGCAATTGTAAATAAAGGATAGAATTCTCTTCAACTTATATCCATTATCATCTAGAGTGTGGATCTAGGTATCTTGAGAATCTATTATATCCACTACACATGATAAATGTAGATATTCCAAAATGCACCTTTACATGAGTGAAGAAGATAATTACATCTTGTTTTCATGTTTCAACATGGTATAAAAACTACCATATTATTTAGTCTTGTTTACTCTAAAATGTGTACCGACTTTACAGCTTCAAGCTTCCCACATGAGCTTATTCTTGGCTCTCCTTTCTTAGCAACAAAATTATGAAATTTGTACTTTAATGCCCCTTCAAGCCTACAATCATCTCAAAGACGCGAGACTTGCATATATATACAAGTTTTGTAAGGTTTTAACCATTTGCCAAAATTTGAGCTAGATGTAGGTAATCCCTTATATTCTTCAAGTACATAAGAGTTTAACCTTAGAGCTATGGTCAAATAAAAACAAAGAGGTCTTAAAGGAAACTGACCATGTGGTTTTGTATATATTTATCATACTACTTGATTAACGAATCAAAATGTTGCAGGATACTTCAATGCCTAAATGAATGTATATATTTATCATATTTATCATACTTCAATGCCTAAACTATGATGTACAATCCCTTATCTTATTTGGGGTATATTATGATTGCACCAACAAAAGTTTCAAGTGTTATGTTATACAACTCCTTCTTTGTATCAAAGGTTCTGCCATTATGTATCATGCGAAATTTGCTTTGATTTCAAATGAAATTGCAAGTTTCAATAGATTTAATATTGATGCATTACAATTCTTTCTTGTCAAAGTCTTCTTGAGCATGTGAAAATCATCATAACTTTAAAAAAGACTAAAATTTACTTAAAGAATCAATAGTCGAAACTTTTCCCCCGACGCGCTTAAGAAATTCGGCATCGGGAAGGAATAGAGGTGACAAAAAAAATGCTCGAGAGGACCAAAATACCCGAGCCCCGATATTCATCAGCGTCAACACACGAGATTTTTATTATGCGATAGGCATCACGCAAGAATATTGTTGACGACCGATCCCCATCGGTGTCGGTAAGGAACGAAAATAATAAGCGTCGCGTGAGTAAAAGGAATGATATCGCCAACTTCTGAAATGTTTTCAGCATCAAGGATTTACGAAGATGATAACCCGCAAAGAAACTACGCATTTCAACTATCCCTGATCGTCGATCCCTGATAATTTTTGGCATCGGCAAGTTTTGAGATGATAGGGCCATTAAAGGGCACGATAAGTTTATCCCCTTCCCCGACCATCGGTCCTGATACTTGTTGGCGTTGGCTGCCTGAGTTTTATGTTATTGCTCGCATCTTGTTGAAAAACCCCGACCCGATTGAGGCACGCTATCAAACTATATGTTCCCACCTATCACGTGTTTTTTCCAAAGAGGTTAAACACATGATCGAGTTTTCCCTCAAGTCATCAACAGTTCCCGACCCCCTAGTTAGTAATGCCACGTCAGCGCTGTACGATGAAAATAGGTTGGTGTCAGAAGTTTTTGCAGGAAAATATCAACGAAAATACAAAGTAACACCAGGTACAAAATCGAGGCTAACTTACAAGAAACTTACACAAAGAACTCAGTAGAAGTGCATGCCAAGAGGGAAAAATGCATTTAACCGCCATGACCAGAATCCTTTTGTCAAAATTTTGAAGATTTATATATTATATTTCCATATGATTTCAGTAACACACAATAGGCACTACCAATACCTTTTGGCCAACCGGCCCGGTTACATTGAGAACAAAAAAAAATTCACATTAAAAAGAGAAAAATACCAAAATTCGATGTCACGTCTGAGAATACAAAATAGATTTAGTCAATCACGCCTCTTCCACGCATGGACCTTCCTTGGGGCTGCTCTGCTCTCCCTGAGGTGCTTTCATGTTCTACTCTTCTAACACCCTTTGAGCTTCGCGTAGCCACACGATCGTATCATGTGCTTCCCGAAGTTGTCTCTTGAGCCAGGTTACATTACCTTCATGACCTTACAGTGCTGCAACCTCATAGCTCTTTGCCTCCAACTGCAATTGTAATTCTCTATTTTCCCGGTAAAGTTTGGCTATGACAAGTTGTGCCTACTCCAACTGTTGGTTAGGATCTTGAACGTTCGAACCCCACTTTTTTGTCCTTCTCGTTCTACTCCCACAACCCTGACTTGCGGTTTCGACCAATTTGAGATGCGTAGCACACATTAAGGACTCTTCGACAGTTGATCGTGCACACGTTTCAATCGGATTTTGGTGTTCCCCAACTTCCTTATTTTTCCTAGGCCTCCCTCTCCTCTGTGGTATCTCCTATTGAGGGAGCGTGCTCTCCAGCCTGAGTCTTTCCGACGTAGTATCTTCCACTTTGGCCTCCACATGGAGCGACACTATAGTTTCAACACGTAGGTAAGAAAATTCCTTTGAGACCTCAGGAATACCTGCTGCCAATAAAAATGAGTCCCAGACATGTTGGGGCTCAGGCCTAGCGCTCTGACTGCCCCGCAGACCCCATCTTGCATTTTGAGGAGATCCCATGGTGCAACAGCGTATTCACCTAGACGTCTGTGACTGGACAAAGGACCAAACGAAGAATTTGATCTAGTTGGGCTCACAAGACGAGTTTCCACTGGTGCATAAGATCGATTGTTACATAGAATACATACAAAACATCTAGAATTTATAGCAGAGTAGGGTTGCGAGCCGAAAAGCACCAGGGAACACTGAATGCCTTGCGACAGAATGTTTCAAAGAATGAGTGCATCACTTCCGCACAACGGTTATGATCTGGGACATGTGAAATGTAGTCGATAGGGGCTGCGGAGGATATGTGATATGATCATCTCAATTTCTTTAATTTCCTCAACTTCCATAATGAACTAATGATGGATGATGCACTTGTCGATGCGACTTTCATATGAGAAACTTGCCTCAATATAAAACATTTAACGACTTCCCTTATAACAATATCTGATCTTTTGGGAGCTTACTACTACTTTCGGCACATGTTTGGCCCTGACATACTTTCCCGACCCCAAGGGGAAACTAGCCACTAGCGTGACTTTGACCCTCATGTTTTCCATACCGGATCCACCGTGCCATGGAGCGCGGATGTAACTTACCATAACTGAAGAGAGGTGGCGACGCTAACAGAGATGGCGCAGGTAATCTGAAAGGTTGCAGAGATCACACAAGTATCAAACAATCAATCTTAGCGAGCTTCACAGGTATGCATCAGCATGGTTTCCTCTTGATTACGTTTTTCATATATCTTGTCTGGGAAGCAAATTTCTAAATGATTTTTTATTCTGATTGTAGGAAAGATCTCCCCGACTATCGAGAAAAATTGGCTCTGTAAATTTGTCGAGGAATCTGAGAGAAACTAGGTCCAAGAATCAACTTGGCAATAAAGGACATCGGAATTCCCGAGTTTGGCACCCCCGACAACATCGTTGACTTGTGCGACATAGACGAGTCACATACCAAGCAAGATTCACTATGGGCCGAAGATCTCGTGAAGATGACCGACACAGTGCCAGGGTAAGTGCAACGATTTATGGACCATCTGATTAGACCATGAACTGTGCTACAACGGTTGAACACCAGTCTGGTGAAGTACCGGATGCATGTGATGGACATCAGAGGAATTCACGCAACTCCAATGGAACAACACGGATTTCCATGGGCCCAAACTTGCGAAGAGTTGTTTATCAGTTGGTCTGAGTATGAGAGAAGTCACCCTTTCAAGTGATATCTCAGCTTGACTGTTAAAGAAACTATTAGAAGATGATGCCACGTGGCAAATTTTTCTTTTCTTAAACTGCACTTCGTCGTTATTTTCAATTGAATTTTACATTATAAATAAAGACATCGACCAATTAGTTAAGGGTCGATGGTTGTTGCAAGAACTCTTTCTTTCTGGTTGTTAAAAATTATTTTGAAGCTGCTATGAATTAAGAATTCCTTCTAGACCAAAGACAAGTTATTTTCATGAAATGCATGTGATTGGACATGGATAAGAACTATTTCCTATCTCGTTTCATGAATGATGTTGTATTGAGTAAGAGTTATTTAATCTATTTTCAGGTTATCTGGTGCAATATTTTGTTGTTCTTTAGTTTAATGATGAAGATGAATTGTTGTGTTATTGTGAGATGAATGATTATGGTAGATGAATTATTTTGCTTGCCATCATCTTATTGCATATGTGTTTTCTTTCTGATAATTAGTTTCTCGGACAGTAATTGGATGCTCACATGGTTAATGTATTAGTACTAGGCCTGTTGTATAGAATCGGTGTATGCATGCTGGAGCAGTGGGTTATCCCAAGTTTAGCCTCTTCCCCAGTAGTTAGAACTTAATTATGTTTGTTACCAAGTTGGTTTATATCGGCTTACATCTCATATCGGTCCCACCCAAGAGAAAATACAAAAAGAGATAGTCCAAACTGAAGGAAGAGCCTTCACAAGAAAACATAAAGCCCATCGATAAAGTGGTCGAATCGCAAGATCTGGAGAACCATTCCACTATTAAATGTTGCAGAGTCTAATTGGGCCTCGGTGATGGATTTGGTTCCTACTGTTGAATCAGAGATCTCGGACCCATCAACCGAATTGGCGCTAGAAGGAGGGCCTAAGAATGAATGGTCGAATATATATTTTATATAGTATTTCAAACAACCTACAGATTCATAACAGCCCACATGCATCGCTATTCATTCACAAGACAGCCCACACACATTGAGTACTCCTTAAACGAGTAACTCACCCCAGCCCAAGGAAGAACAATTTTTCCCTGATATACCTTACGCTCTTCCTCACGAGGAATTAAATCAATTTAAAAGGATCA
Organism: Picea engelmannii; assembly: GCA_009831015.1. Lineage (NCBI taxonomy): Eukaryota > Viridiplantae > Streptophyta > Pinopsida > Pinales > Pinaceae > Picea > Picea engelmannii. The sequence continues at coordinate 57,092 of ML806825.1, forward strand.
CAAGAGCATACACCTGACAGATCGGTGCGTTACCCTTAGCTTTGATACTTCCTCGAAGAAAACAAATAAAAATATCGGTGGTCAATACTCCCAACGAAGTTTTCATACACATGGTAGAAGACCTAATAGATTTCACGATCACCGAAATCAAACACCCTCTGAATCTTATACCTAAAATGCCAGTCGACGACGTCTCTGAACCACGTGATTTCTTAGAAGAGGATTTTAACTCAGAATCCGAAGATATGGAAGGTAGAAATGACCATTAGGAAGAATGGGAAAACCCACCCTAGAACAATCAGCCTCGATTGCTCGGAGACGTCGTGGCCATCCCAGGATGAGTGCATAATCTTCCCCGACAGTCGGAGAAGCTACTTCCTAAATTCGAACCTGAAACTTAAGGATTACCTGAATATCATATCAAGAAGTTCATACTTGTGATCAGACTTATGAATGTCCAACATGAAGATGTAGTTTGTAGGATTTTCCCCTATACGTTTGAGAATTCATCTTCCATGTGGTATTTTAATCTTTCAGTAGGATCCATAACTAGTTGGACGAAGTTCCAGAAAGACTTTCTAGATAAATTTGCAGAGGAAACTACTACGGGAGCTCTTATGGCTGACTTGTTCGCCTTCACCATGAGTTCGAAAGAAAGAGTCAAAGATTTCAATCAAATATTCATGACCATCTTAAACAAATTTCAACCCGAAGAAAAACCAATTCAAGAATTGCAAATCGAAGTTTATGTTAACACTCTCCCAGCTTTTATTTCTATGTTTGTAAAAAGGGCTGCCAAGTGAACCCTGGCTGAAAATTTTGAAGAAGCCAAAATGATAGAATTCCAGATAAAAGGGTGTAAAGAAGGCCAGGTCTCTCTGGTTAAGAAATAATTTTAACCTCCTCCCAGGAGATGACTCCTTTTGACGAGACCCCCAGGGAAACAAGCAGAATAGACTCCGGACAAGGGTAACAGAGACATAGAAGACCTACAACGCATGGTTAAGAAATTGCCAAATGAGATCATAGACATGAAGAGAAATGCAGGAGAGGGAAACCAAGTCCAAAGGCCCTATAAGCCTTTCTTTAAAATGAACCCACCGTTCAAGGAAATTGAACCCCCCCCCCAACTAACTTAAATATTGATCTAGGGAATGTAGCATCTAATTCTTTTTGTACTTATCACCAGGAGAACCACTCCGAAAGAGACTACCCTCAATGGGTTCATGCCATGAGTTTGATGGCCAATTGGTTTCTAGACGAAGTCTCCCTGACCAAATAGCCAAGCAGTTCAGTCATGAATATCATTGACCAGGAAGAGATTGATCCACCACAAGATTCAGCCATGCTCATATGGGATCCTAACCTAATCATGCCTTCCGACGACCTATTTGAGTCTCGAGAACCACCCACAGAAGTCTCGGTGGTACAGACACACAGTAAAGCTCCACTTGTCCTGAAATATGTCATTGCCACCCAAACCTTGAGGAGTAAGGCAACTCCCAATCACCCGAAAGCACCTTTTTCTCCCAGTAAAAATCCTATAAGCATCCATACCTGAGAATCACCCAAACTGGATTACAAAGTAGTTGAATATTTGAATAAGTTAAAGGCTAATATATCAATTATGGACCTATGCAAGATTCCTCAGTAGAAGGACTTTCTGTTACAAGCTTTGAACTCAGTAGAAAACCCTATGACTGGCAATGGTCAGGAAAGAAATCTATCTCCCACAGATCTGGTGAGAAAACCAACTGTGAACACCTGCTCGAAAGATAGAAAGGAAAAACCTTTTGTCCCACTGTTCCTCTTAATGTTTGAAGTCTTCAATAGAAACCCCCACAATTGTTTGGTAGATTCTGGAGCATCTAAAAACGTTATGCCCTTGTCTATTTGCAAAAAATTAAATGTCGTTCCTCTCAAGAGCGATAAACATGTAATACAACTAGACAGAACCCAAGTCAAGGTCATGGGGGAACTCAAAGATGTAATGATCAGAATAGCGACACATCCCAAGTTTGTGCAAGTGATTGACATCATTGTAGTAGATATTCCAGAGGCCTATGGGTTAATACTAAGTCGAGATTGGTCTAAGAAGCTAAACGGATACTTCAGTACATATTGGGTTCACCTTTGGCTACCATTGAAGGGATACAAGAATATGATTAGGATCAATAGGGAAAGGTATCTAAAGCATACCATCACCGACCTAGAAACCTTGAATGAACCTTCATCGACAGATTTCCCTGTGCTAGGCAATTATTCCTGCGACTCATACTTCGGGAACTTTACCCCTCTCTTATCCGATGTCGCTCTTACCCAGAACTCTAAGTTGGTGTTTCAAGAGGAATCACCAATAACGATAGAGGAAACCTTCCTCTGCCAAGAACCTGCGCTGGAAAGCTCAGAGTTGGCAGTAGAAAAAAGGGAAAGTAATAGGAAACGGGAAGCCCACACACCTTACCCACAATGTTGGACCTTATATTTTGATGGATCCAAATCACAAGAAGGGTCAGGAGCAGGGTGCATCCTCATTGATCCTAAAGGTAAACGTCATTTCTTATCTTGTAGGCTAGAATTTGAATGTACGAACAACACTGTCGAATATGAAGCTCTAGGACAAGGATTAAAGAAAGCCATAGACTTGAATGTCAAAGAATTGAAGGTTTTTGGAGACTCTGAAATTATCGTTAGACAAGTAAGGAATACTATACATTGCAACTCTCCACACCTAAAGAATTATCAACGGGAGGTGCATAGGTTAATAGAACATTTTGAAGCCTTCAATATCACCGTGATTCCCAGAGCAAAGAATATTGTTGTTGATTCCCTGGCCACAACTGCTTCAAAGTTGTTGCCTCTAGAGGATTATGAAGCCTCTTGATTCACTGTGGAGCTTCTCTACAAACCGTCGGTGCCTAATAAAATTTCTAATTGGAAGGTCTTTGAAGGAGATGAACAGATCATGAACTACTTGACTAACCAAGAAAATTTCAAAGATTTAGCTATTGACGATGAAGTATTCCAAGATGAATCAACAAAAACCGATCCTCGGACAGATCAACCTATTGATAAATCAAAGTCTCACACAATCCCAAAAGGGATAGCTAATTTGGAGAATCTGTTTGACCGGAAAGAGTGATTTAAGGGGCCTAAAAATGCAAAGACTGGTATCTCTTGTCCCCTGCTTGAAACTATAAATCTTGGGACCCCGGAAAAACCAAAAAATGTAAATCTCAGTAAGACTATATCTAAAGAGGAAATAAAGGATTATCTCAAACTGTTCAGACAATATCAAGATGTCTTTGCATGGTCCTATCAAGATCTGAAAATGTATGATACCCAAATCATTCAACACACTATCCCGTTGAAACCCGAAGTGAAACCCTTCCAACAAAAGCTTCGAAAGTATCACCCATCCTTCGAAAAGCTTCGAAAGTATCACCCATCCCGTTGAAACCCGAAGTGAAACCCTTCCTCAGAAACTTTTAGATGCCAAAATCATCTTCCAGGTTAGGCATTCCGCGTGGGTAGAAAACCTGGTTCCGGTGAGGAAAAAATTTGGAGAAATCCACTTATGCGTAGATTTTAGAAACCTCAACGGGGCCTCAGAGAAGGACAATTACCCAGTCCTGCCAATGTAGAAACTCCTGCAAATCATGTCTGGCTCGAAGATTTTCTCTCTATTGGACGTCTTCTCGGGTTATAACCAAGTTCTGGTTTCAGAGGAAGACCATTTGAAAGCTACCTTCCGAACCAAATGGGGAACCTTCACTTATAAATGCATGCCTTTTAGGTTAATTAACGCAGGAGCGACCTTCCAAAGGGCCATGGACGTATCATTTCAGGGACTAATCAACAAGTGTGTGGTAGTGTGTCTAGACGACGTAACTGTGTATTCAAAGAACAGAGAAGAGCACATGCAACACTTAACTCAGATTTTCGAAAGGTGTAGGAAATACAGTATATCCTTAAACCCTAAGAAAACTATCTTCGGTGTCGAGGAGGGTAAGTTGTTAGGTCACATTATATCTCAAGCAAGCATTCGCATAGACCCAAAAAGGATTAAATCCGTAGCTCAACTCTCGTTGCCTCACAACAACAAGACTATGCAATCCTTTTTCGGACAAATCAATTTTGTGAGGAAATTCACTCACAATTTTGCGGAAACTATCAAACCCTTACAAAAGATGATTCGCAAAGACGTCGAATTTAAGTGGGATGATGAACGAAAGGATGCTTTTAGCAACATCAAAATTTCTATATCTTGAGCCATGGTGTTACGAAGTCCCGATTTCAATAAAGATTTATTCCTCTATACTTTCGCCTCCGACCAATCATTAGCATAGGTATTGAATCAGAAATATGATGACAACAACGAGGCCCCAGTTTCGTTCATGAGCACTAATATCCAAGGAGCTGAGCTTAATTATCCTGCTATAGATAAATAGGCCTATGCAGTATATAAAGTAGTAAAACACTTTAGGTCTTACATCCTCAAGAACCAAACCAAGGTAATTGTGCCACATCCAACGGTCCGATCCTTGTTCACTCAACAGGAGATGGGGGAAAGAAGAGGGAATTGGATCGCAGTGGTCCAAGAATTTGATATAGATATAAAACCTGCCAAACTAGTAAAAGGGAAAGGGTTATGCAAACTTGCAGCAGAAGCCTAGGATCAAGTAAATGAAGATTCTAGATGGGAGAATGAAATGGAATTATGGTGTGGTGAAGTTTCATACATCTCCCCAGGATGAGATTCTTGGTACGAGAAGATAACTTACCTCCTACACCATGGGACCTACCCAGAAAATCTCAAGCCTAGGGAAAGAAGAGCTCTCAAGTTAAAATCTGCACAATATCGCCTTATAAGTTTGGTACTCTTACAGATTAATTATGATGGGGTATTATTAAGATGTCTCAAACGTGAATATACAGACAAAGTTCTGAAGGAGCTCCATGATGGCCCTACCGGGGGACATTTCGCAGGAAACACCGCCGCTCATAAGATACTGAGAGCCGGTTATTACTGGCCCACCTTGTTCAAAGACGCTCACACCTACGCTAAAAACTGCAAAACTTGTCGAATAAGAGATGGGAGGGAGAAGAGAGCAGTAGTTCCACTCCAACCTGTTACTGTCTCTAGGCCTTTTGAGCAATGGGGGTTAGATATCATAGGAGAAATTACACCCAGCTTTTCAAAACATCACAAGTACATTATTACTGCCACCGATTACTTCACAAAATGGGCAGAGGCTAATCACAAGGCTTGGTGTCCCTTCTGTCCTGGTCTTTGATAATGCATCTTATTTCTCTTCCACCCTATTGACAAAGTTTTCTCTAGACAAAGGAATCATAATTAGGTACTCTACAAATTATTATCCCCAGGGAAACGGGGTGGCAGAATCAACCAACAAGAACCTAGTGAGGATATTAAAGAAGACGGTCACAGATAACCAAAGGAATTGGCATAATCTACTCCATAACACTCTATGGGCCGATAGGGTCACACCCAAGGGAGCTATAGGAAATTCCTCGTACTTTCTGGTTTATAGGAAAGAATCCATCCTCCCAAATGGGCTCTATCTTCCATCTCTTCAACTAGCCCAAGATCCCAGCGAGGAATCTTTGTCGGCCATACAACAAAGAATTGACACTTTTCTCATGCTGGAAGAAGAGAGAGAAAAGGCTCGGTCGAAATTCCTAGCTCCCCAACAGATAGTGAAAATATGGTTTGATAATCATAAGGCTAAAGAGAAGAACTTCGAAGTAGGAGACTTAGTCCTAAAGTGGGATAGAGAAAATGAGCCTAAAGGCAAACATTCTAAGTTCAGAATCTGTGGCTTGGACCTTTCCAGGTGGCTGAGAATATTGGGGCAGGCGCTTATCGATTGCAGAATCTGAGGGGAGAACTTGACACCCTCCTAGTAAATGGCCAAGCCCTAAAACAATATTTCCAATAAATAAATAAATAAATGTGTGTGTGTGTGTGTTTTATGTTTTGTTTGAGTGTTTTCACGATTGTGAAATACATTTTTGTTGTTTCTTTTTCTTTCTGGATTTCTGCACTTTTCAAAGTTATGTTTAGCTGGACAATGGTTGACCTTAAAACATGCGACATAACGAACTATGTTCCTAACTCGTCGCTCACATATGAATAAAAGAAGCGTTGGGGAACTTGTGGTTGCTTTGAGGACTCCTCTATCTAACCTGTGCAAATGAACAACTTTGGAGAAATGTCAAAAGTGTCTACTTGGTGGTTTGGTAAGACCTTAAGGGAAAGAAGGAAAGATGGAAAGGAATACATGAACCCAAAAGACAAAGCTAGCCGAATTTCCACCTTAATCATCTCACCTTGCAAAATAAACAGACATTATCCTCTCCCACTCACTCAGGGCATCATAACAAAATAAAATTGATATTATCAAAAGAGTGAACAGTAGGAGAGGGTATGCAGATATCTACGTCGAGGCTAAGAACCCTCGCTGGCAGCAGAGCAAGGTCTGTGATGTCAGGGTGACTCTGTCGGGGCTATGGACGCTCGCTGGCAGCGAAGTGACACCAAATAAAGTGAGTAGAGGTAACTAAAGGCTTCATGCCAGTGAATGCTTTGCTAGACTGTTGTAAAAAAGGGCATGAGTTAGGATCACGGGAAATGAAGGAGGAATAAAGGTTAAAACACCACGGGCAGGTCCAGAAGCATCAACCAGAGAATTTCAAATACAAGGGTAAAAGAGGCTCTGATTCAAAACCAGTTAAGTTCTCCACCAGCTTTTGCATCGGGTGAGCCTTGAAGGAGGAGAAGGGATTATGTTTTTGCCCAGCAAGTCTCCATTTGTTGAGCACTCAACACACCCTAAAAAGCCTATGTCAAATTTTACCTTTTTGGGTACCACTTGATCTTTTGCACTGTCTTATTCTACTTTAGTATGAAAATTGTTGCCTTTGCTTATCATTTCGTTTTCATTTGAGTCTTCTAAAGTCTGCTTGAGCATGTGAAAATCATCATAACTTAAAAAAAGACTAACATTTACTTAAAGAATCGACAGTCAAAACTTTTTCCCTAACGGGCTTAGGAAATTCGGCATCGGGAAGGATTAGAGGTGACAAAAAAAATACTTGAGAGGACCAAAATAGCCGAGCCACGATCTTCATCGACGTCGGCAAACGGAATTTTTATTTCACAACAAGCGTCACGCAAGAATATCATCGATTACCAATTCCCGTCGGTGTCCGTAAAGAACGAAAAGAATAAGCGTCATGCGAGTAAAGGAATGATATCATCGATTGCCGACTTTCGAAATGTTTTCAGCATAGGGGATTTATGGAGATGATAACCTGTAAAGAAACTATGCATTTCAACAATCCTTGATCGTAGATCCCCGATAAATTTCAACATCGGCAAGTTTTGAGAAGATAGAGCCACTAAAGGGCACAATAAGTTTATCCCCTTCCATGATCGCCGGTCCCGATACTTGTCGGTGTCGGCTGGCCGAGTTTTATGTTATCTCTTGCGTCTTGTTGAAAAACCCTGACCCGATTGAGGCACGCTATCAAACTATATGTTTCTACCTATCACGTGTCATTGCCAAAGCTGTTAAACACATGATCGAGTTTTCCCTCAAGTCATCAACAGGTCCTGACCCTTGAGTTAGTAATTCCATGTCAGCGTTGTACGATGAAAATAGGTCGGCATCGGAAGTTTTCGCAAGAAAATATCAACGAAAATACAAAGCAACACCAGGTACAAAATCGAGGCTAACTTACGAGAAACTTAGACAAATAACTTAGTAGAAGTGCATGCCAAGAGGGAAAAATGCATTTAACCACCATGACCAGAATCCTTTCGTCAAAATTTCGAAGATTTATATATTAGATTTCCATATGATTTCAATTACATATGATAGGCACTACCAGTACCTTTTGGCAAACCGGCCTGGTTACATTGAGAACAATAAAATTTTCACAGTAAAAAAGGAAAAATACTAAAATTCGGTGTCGCATCTGAGAATACAAAAGAGATTTAGTCAATCACGCCTCTTCCATGCGCGGACCTTCCCCAGGGCTTCTATGCTCTCCTTGAGGTGCTTTCATGTTCTGCTCTTCTGACACCCTTTGAGCTTCGCGTAGCCGCACGATCGTATCCTGTGCTTCTCGAAGCTGTGTCTTGAGCTAGGTTACATTACCTTCACGACCTTGCGGTGCTGCAACCTCAAAGCTCGTTGCCGCCAACTTTCGTCGTAATTCTCTATTCTCCTGGTAAAGTTCAACCATGGCAAGTTCTGCCTGCTCCAATTGTTTGTTAGGATCTCGAACGTTCGAACCCTAGTTTTTCGTCCTTCTCGTTCTGCTCCCACAACCCTAACTTGTGGTTTCGACCGATTTGAGCCATATAGCACGCATTAAGGACTCTTCGGTAGTTGATCGTGCACACATTTCAATCGTATTTTGGTGTTCCCCAACTTCCTTATTTTTCCTAGGCCTCTCTCTCCTCTGTGGTATCTCCTGTTGAGGGAGCATGCTCTCCAGCCTGAATCTTTCTAACGTAGTATCTTCCACTTCAGCCTCCACATGGAGCGACACTATAGTTTCCGCACGAAAGTAATAATTTTCCTTTGGGACCTTAGGAATACCCGTTGCTAATAAAAACGAGTCCCGGACATGTTAGGGCTCAGGCCTAGCGCTCCGACTACCCCGCAGACCCCGTCTCGCATTTTGAGGAGATCCCATGGTGCAACAGTGTATTCGCCTAGAAGTCTGTGACTGGACAAAGGACCAAACGCAGAATTTGATCTAGTTGGGCTCACAAGATAAGTCGACACTAGTGCATAAGCTCGGTTGTTACGTAGAGCACATACAAAACATCTAGAATTTATAGCGGAGCGGGGCTGTGAGCCGAAAAGCACTAGGGAACACTGAATGCCTTGTTATGGGATGTTTCAAAGAATGAGTGCATCCCTTCCACAGGACAGGTATGATCTAGGATGTGTGAAACGCACCCAATAAGGGTTGTGGAGGATATGCGGTATGATCATCTCGATTTCTTTTAATTTCCCCAGCCTCAATAATGAACTAATGATGAGTGATGCACTTGCCGATGTGACTTCCGTATGAGAAACTTGCCTCGATCTGAAACATTTAACGACTTCCCTTATAACAGTATCCAATATTTTGGGAACTTACTCGTACTTTTGGCACATGTTTGGCCCTGACATCCTTTCCTGACCCCAAGGGGAAACCAGCCACTAGCGTGACTTTGACCCTCATGTTTTCCGTACCTGATCCACCATGCCATGGTGCGCGGATGTAACTCACCATAAATGAAGAGAGGTGGTGGCGCTAACAGAGACGGCGCAGGTAATCTGAAAGGTTGCAAAGATCATGTAAGTATCAAACAATCAGACTTAGCGAGCTTCACAGGTACACATCAACCTAGTTTCCTCTTGCTTACGCTTTTCATATATCTTGTCTAGGAAGCAAATTTCTAAATGATTTTTTATTCGGATTGGAGGAAAGATCTCCCCTACTATTGAGCAAAATTGGCTCCGTAACTTTGTTGAGGAATCTAAGAGAAACTGGGTCTGAGAATCAACTAGGCGATAAAGGACATCGGACTTCCCGAGTTCGACACCCACGACAATTTCGTCGACTTGTGTGACATAGTTGAGTCACATACCAAGCAAGATTCACTATGGGCCGAAGAGCTCGTGAAGATGACCGGCACGGTGCCAGTGCAAGTGCAACGATTTATGGACCATCTAATTAGAGCTCGAACTATGCTACAGCAGTTGAACACCAGTCTGGTGAAGTATCGGACGCATGTGATAGACATCAGAGGAATTCACGCAGCTCCAATGGAACAGCACAGATTTCCATGGGCCCAAACTTGCGAAGATTTATTTATCAGTTGGTCTAAGTATGAGAGAAGTCACCCTTTCAAGTGATATCTCGGGTTGACTGTTAAAGAAACTGTTAGAAGATGACGCCACGTGGTGAATTTTTCTTTGCTTAAACTGCACTTAGCCGTTATTTTCAGTTGAATTTTACATTATAAATAAATACATCAGCCAATTAGTTAAGGGTCAATGGTTGTTGCAAGAACTCTTTCTTTCTGGTTGTTAAGAATTATTTTGAAGCTGTTATGAATTAAGAAGTCCTTCTGGACCAGAGACAAGTTATTTTCATCAAATGCATGTGATTGGTCGTGGAGAAAAAGTATTTCCTATATCCTTTCATGAAGGATGTTGTAATGAGTAAGAGATATTTAATCTATTTTCAAGTTATTTGGTGCAATATTTTGTTGTTCTTTACTTTAATGATGAAGATGAATCGTTGTGTTATCGTGTGATGAATGATTATGGTAGATGAATTATTTTTCTTGCCATTATCTTATTGCAAATGTGTTTTCTTTCTGATAATTAGTTTCTCAGACAGTAATTTGATGCTCACATGGTTAATGTATTAGTACTAGGCATGTGGTATAGAATCGTGTCTTCATGCTTGAGCAGCGGGTTATCCCAAGTTCAGCCTCTTCCCCAGTAGTTAGAACTTAATTTTGTTTGTTACCAAGTTGGTTTATACCGGCTTACATTTCATATCGGTCCCACCCAAGAGAAAATACAAAAAGAGATACTCCAAACTGAAGGAAGAGCCTTCACACGAAAACATAAAGCCCATCGATAAATTGGTTGGATCGCAAGATCTAGAGAACCATTCCACTATTAAACTCTGCAGAGACTAATTGGGCCTCTATGGCGGGTTTGGTTCTTACTGTTGAATCATGGATCTAGGACCCATCAACATCGCCCAAAAGAGAGTTGGAGTTTACAATCGACTTGAAACCTAGAACTGAACTGATAGAAAGAACGCCATATCAGATGTCAACGCCTGAGTTACAAGAGTTGAAAATGCAACTGAAGGAATTGTTGGAATTGGGACTTATATGTCCAAGTGTATCACCGTGGGGTGCACCTGTTATTTTCATAAGAAACAAGGATGGGTCGTGGACACTTTGTATTGACTACCGTCAATTGAACAAGGAAACTATCAAGAACCAATATACATTGCCTAGAATAGACAATTTGTTTGATCAAATGAAAGGTGTGATGGTGTTTTCAAGGATTGACTTGAGATCAGGTTATCACCAGTTACGAATTAAAGAGGAAGAAATTCCTAAGACAACATTCAAGACAAGGTTCAGACATTACGATTTTACCGTTTTACCATTTGGACTAACAAATGCCCCTGCGGTATTCATGAGCTTGATGAATGGGGTGTCCCGCGAATACTTGGGAAAAGTTTGTTCAAGTATTGATTGATGACATCTTGATATATTCTTGTAAGATGGAAGAACATGATGAACATTTGCACTTGGTACTACAATGTTTATGAGAAAACAAATTATACGGGAAAATTGTCGAGATGCTCTTTTTACTAATCAAGAATTCATTACTTAGCGCATGTTATCTCTGACGAAGACATCGATGTGGATCCAATGAAGGTAGAGGCTATTATGGAATGGATTGTGCTGAAAAACATACCAAAAGTACGCACCTTTATGGGTTTAGCAGGATATTACCGACAGTTCGTCGAAGGTTTTTCGAAGATAGAAAATCCGATCACGGAATTGCAGAAGAAAAACAAGAAGTTTTTATGGACCGAAAAGTGCACGAACTCATTCCAAAGGCTCAAGGGGTTGTTGATGACAACGTCGATACTAAAATTCCCTGACATGGACAAGGAATTCTTGGTATGCATAGACACATCCAATGAAGGTTTAGGTAGAGTATTCATGCAAGACGGTCGAGCGATCGCTTACATCTCAAGGAAATTAAGAAATCATGAGGAGAACTACACAACGCATGATTTGGAGTTATTGGTCATTATGTATGCCTTGAGAATGTGGAGACACTATCTGATTGGATCGAAATTTGAAACTAAAAACAGATCACTGTGGGTTGCAACACATATTTACGCAGAGTGACTTGAACGTGCGACAAAGACGTTGGTCAGAATTACTTAGCGAATACAATTTTGAGATCACTTACATAAAAGGAATAGTGAATAGAGTGGCAGATGCATTGAGTCGGAGACCACACATATTCTTGGTGATACCTCTTCAGATGAATCTTCGATAAAATATTCTAACTATAGAGTTCGATGATGACTGGTATAAAGAGGTTAAGGAAAATATCGGACAAGACACCATGATGGTACCAAGCTTTAGAGGATATATGCTAGGCAACGACGGATTGATGAGGTATAATAACCAGATTTATGCACCGCCTAACGACGAATTGAGAAGTTTGATCTTAAGAGAAGCTCATAGAGAAATGTACATGGCTCATCTAGGAGTCACGAAGATGAGGGTAGACCTTAAGCCCTTATTCTTCTCGAAAGGAATGAAGGTGGACATAGTTAGATACATGGCGAGATGTATAGAATGTCAGCAAGTGAAATTTGAACATAGACATTCGGTAAGATTACTACAGCCACATGCTATTCCGGAATCAAAATGGGAGGTCATTTCGATGGATTTAATTGTTGGATTGTCACTGAAGGCAAGGAGGCACGACTTGATTTTTGTGGTAGTTGACACTCTGATGAAGAGTGTGCATTTTGTTCCTATACGTATGACGTATCAAGTGCCATACATAGCTAGAGTTTTTATCAGCCATATTGTAAGGTTACATGGTGTACCGAGAAGGATCATATTCGATCGAGGATCGGTGTTTACAAGACGATTTTGGACTAGTTTCCAAGAGGCCTTGGGGACACAACTAAACTTTAGTACAACATATCACCCTGAGACTGATGGGAAGACAAAAAGAACGAACCAAATTTTGGAAGATATGTTGTGTATGTATGTGATGGACCAACAGAAGCATTGGGAAGAGTTTTTTCCACTGGTAGAGTTTGCATACAACAACAGCTATCAACATACCATTAAGATGGAATCATTTGAGTTTCTTTACCGGTGATTGTGTCTAACGCCATTGAGTTGGGATTGACTTGAGGATAGGGTCCTGGTAGGAACATAAGTGATCCAAGAAATGGAAGAACAAATGAAAACCATAAGACAGAGGATTAAAGAAGCGCAAGATCGACAGAAGAGTTATGCTTATGCGCATCGCATCGACCACAATTATGAAGTTGGTGACTGAGTTTTCTTGTGGGTGAAACCGCAAAAGGGTTCAATCAAGTTTGGAAAGGGTGATAAACTCTCTCCTAGGTTTGTGGGACCTTTCGAATTTGTGGAAAGGAAGGGGCTCGTGGCCTATCGACTAGCCGTGCCTGACTCTTTGAGGCATATGCACGATGTTTTTCATGTATTTATTTTGAGACATTATGTTAGTGATCCTACACATGTGATTGACATGAGTTCTTTGCAGGTGTCAGATGAGGGCGCACTAACGTCGGAGCTAATCCGCATATTGGACCATTGCACTCAACAGATACGACATTGAACAATCGATCAGGTCAAGGTCCAATGGGACAATTATAGTCCACACTCGGCTACCTGGGAGGACGCATATGATATGCGTCAGTAGTTTCCTTACTTATTTGATAGATTAGACATATAAATATTGTGAGATACTGCATTTTATATACTGTACAACTTCGGGACAAAGTTTAAAACAAGAAGGGGTGTATGTAACATCACGCTCTTGCGAGCACATGTTATTGACTTATTCTTTGAGGACACTTGTGTGCAAGTGATCCAGTTATAATACATGGTTATATATTTCACTTATGGATTTTTATGATGATGTTGATGGTTATGATTTGATGTTATTGATATATGCGTATTCACGGATGCTATTGATGAGTTTTCCCTGAGTGTGCAGGACATTGCAAAGTGTGTATGATGATGGCATGAAAGGACCTCCTTGGGATCATAGTTGAGTCAGGGAGTGGATTTTATTGGTTTGAGTATTTCATCTATGCATATGTGACATATGATCGATTATAGCATGATTTTGTATATAGATCATTGACAGTGTTTCATTGATGGATGCAAGCTGATGATTGCTTGCTAATATGAATCACATAGGGAGTAAAGGGGCCATGCACATAGACCAGATATTGAGGGAGAGGTGTGGAAGAGTCCCTATCATAGCCTACTAGCACTCCCTCTATGGCTCAAATTATAGGTTAACGATTACCTAGTTCGAGAGATACATGATGTCGTGAGGGAAGACTAAAACAATCGCTCACGAAGATTTCTAAGAGGCACGCAATAAGGAAGGGTCCTTATTCCTTAGAATCCTTTAGTCTCTTGCGAGGTCTCTCGAATGGAGTGCTCACTCTAGGGGTTGGAAAAATACTAAACCAGTCAAAAGGTGAGTGGCACCCTTGGATGCACGAGAGTGCATCTTGAAGGGAACGTCGTGTGATTTAAAAAGAAACTTGAGTCAATAAATCTAGGTGGCCTAGAAAATGATAAATTAATTTGACATTGTCGGATTTAAAATAATTAATTAATGAGTAAATTATTAATTATAAATCCCTATAAGAGTCTAAGCCTTTTCAAATAAAATTTAATTAATCCTAAGTCTAAGTTTTGTAAAGAGGATAAATTGGAGTTAATAACTAAATCAAAACAGGAATGAGGTAAATAAATAAAAGAATTAAGTAAAATGAAGTAATCCTAATGATTTGATTTAAAGCACATATGTGTAAGAAATTATTAAAGGGGAGTTTTTAAAATAAGAAAGAAAACAAAGAGGAGAGAATGTGTACGCATAGAAAGGAATCTAGAGTCTAGTAAACACTAGTCTAACTAGAGAAGAATCCTATTTTAACTCAACTCAGAATTAGTAAGGTGTCAAACATTAATTGGGAATAAGGGGAATAAATAGACAACTAGGAGTGATTTAAGGAGTTCTTTTAGGAAAGGTGAGGGAAATTGAATTAATTAAAATAAATTGAGGAATTTACTTGTGCAATTTGGAGAAAGGGTGACAGGTGTATGGGGAGAATAATTCAAAATTATTTAATCAAAAAGTGAATTAATTGTGAAAGGGGAATGTGTCATTAAGGAAAATCCTATAAAGCAAATGAAAATTTTGGGAAAGGGATCATTGGTTATGGGTAAATTTATGCTGCAGAAATTTTGATTGGTTTTACTTGTGGGAGTTGGGATACCCAGCTTGAGAGAGAGTGGTGGCTCTATCTTGTGAGGCAAGCTGGGTTCTAGAGGATTTATGGTTGTGTGTGTGCATGGCCCCTTTGCGAATCGAGGGGATAAGGGGGAAGAAGAGTACCTCTAACGTTGGTTGGGAGGTACCAGTGAAGTCTCAACAATTAGCAAGTGGAGGTCGGAAGGAATGCCAGTTGTCGAAGATCATCACCAGGCCATCTTCATCTTCGGTTACAATATTCTTATTTGAGTTGTATTTGTAGTTGTGTTAAGATTTTATTTTCCATATAGAATTCTTGTAAATGAGCCATAAACTATGATCGTAATTCTAATATCAATTTGTCATGATATACGATGGGTTTTAGTGTAATTTAGAAACTGGAATTCTAGTTTTCTAGGATTAATTTCTCAACCAAGTTTTGGAGTCTTGAAAAATGGATCGTAATTTCCATCGTGGTGCTGAAATTTGAATAGCCAGCCAAGTTCCGGGTAAATTGTAATTATTTCCGATAGCAATAATCCTTCCCTTATGACTATCTTGCATCAACGAATGCACGACGAGCTGCCAACCCCATAAACAATAGAATGTAAGGGTGCAATGGGTTGGCGAGAGTCTCGAAGTAAATGTACAGGTTGGGATTAAGATCTGATCCGCTTCCTCGATGAACCCTCGACCCAAGACATTTTTGTTTTCATTAATTTCTTATTGTATGGTTGCGATTGATCGGTGCCTTGGGGGATTCTTATCAAAATTTTAATAAATTTTTGGGACAGCCACGATTGTTGCAACCCTTGGTTGATTTAATAATTCAACTTTTGTTTGTCCATAGGTACCCTTTGGTTGCTTAGTATCGATCCCTTCCTGTAGTGAATTTTATTCTGAGTTTACTCTTCAAGTGATTTATTTGATCTCTCTCACCAGTCGCGAAAATTATTCCAGCGCCGAAAGGAATTCTTCATGTAGCGAACCTTACTCAGAGTTTATTCTTAAAGCGATTTTTTGGAGCTCTCACCAGAGAAAAATTTACTCCAACGCTAAAAGGAACACTTCCTGTAGGGAACTTTATTCTTAATTTATTGTTAGAGAGATTTATTTGAGCTCTCTCACCAGAGCGATTCTCCTCCAGTTCTTAGAGGAACACTCCCTGTAGCATTCTTCCTTGTGTAGTTTTTGTAGCGAATTACCATACTCTTGCAATTCGCTTAATGGTTGTCAACGAATTACCATGATCTTTCATTTCCTTTAAAGACTGTCAACGAATTACCATGCTCTTGCAATTCGCTTAATGGTTGCCAGCGAATTACCATGCCCTTGCAATTCGTTTCAATGATTGTCAACAAATTGCCTAGGCTCTGGAAAATCGTTTAGTGTCCGCCAACGAATTACCTTGGTTCCTTGCAACCTTGAATGACTTCTCTTATAGTCATGACCTTAAGTGGCCATGTCCTATAATAATTATTTATTATGTGTGACCTCATTATGGTACTGGTGGCAGATGTAATTTGGAATGTGATCTTATGCACTGCTTCTTATGAGTTGATGTAGCTCTTAATAAGAATATATAACTTACCTATGAAGTTTAATATTTTTTACATGTGGTTGGCCTCCTTATAGTTTGTTAAGTGGTTCTGTGATTAGTTTACTCATGCCATGAAATAAAATTGATGATTACTTTTGCGCCATTAAAATGATGTTTTTGTATGATTGATTGAGTAAATAGATTCTCTTGTGCCATTAATTATGTCGATGTATTATTGATTGAGTAAATAGATTCTCTTGCACCATTAATTATGTAGATGTATGATTGATTGAGTAAATAGATTCTATTGCGCCATTAATTATGTTGAAGTATGATTGATTGAGTAAATAGATTCTCTTGCGCCATTAATTATGTTGATGTATGATTGTTTTAGTAGTTACATTACTCTTGTGCCATGGAATAATGTTGATGCATGACTGATAATATAGACTGGAGTTATGAGTTGTGATTGATTAAGGGACTTAGACACCTCCTTGTTCCTCAGAACAGTCGCTAGCCCTGAGACCTTAAGTGGTAAAAATTAATCGGATGAATCCTAGGCTTGAGAATTGCTTATGTTTCTTGGAGGTCCTAACCATGCAGGATAGGTTGGGCGGGTAGTTATTTTATTATTCAGTGACATGGTTTATCATTTATGGTATTTTTCTTCAGTTGATTTTGATGTGTTGAACTGCATCGATATTATTTATGTTAATTCGTTAGCTTTGTGTCATTATTGATTATGATGATGTGTCGCTCGAGAGGCTATTAATTTTGTTGTGACGGTTTTAATTTCCTTATGCAAAAAAAAAATCCATTCACCTTTGTACATCGTTATTTGTTGTCGTAACGGAGGGGAC
Source organism: Picea engelmannii (assembly GCA_009831015.1). Classification (NCBI taxonomy): domain Eukaryota; kingdom Viridiplantae; phylum Streptophyta; class Pinopsida; order Pinales; family Pinaceae; genus Picea; species Picea engelmannii. Next base: position 74,614 of record ML806825.1, read on the forward strand.
ATTACACAAGATAATGGGACAAATCAAATGATCCAATATTTGTTTGCTCAATCGGATGAGGATGGGGACAGTAATGGTATTTATGATGAAGCTCTATTAGAAAAGGAAAATAAATGAATTTATAAAGGCTCAAGAGAAAATATTCTCTCCACTACATTGTTGTTGGTGAACTTAAAGGTTATCAATCATTTGTCGAACACTTGTATGACACAGATCCTAAGGTGTGTAATATGTTTCATCTCATATACACAAATGTTTACTTTTTTCTATTTTTTCTATTGTTAATTAATGTGTAAAATAAGAATGTAATATTTACGATTAATATTCTTTACATTAACTAGTTATTTGTTATGTTGTAGATTGTTAGGTGAATTTTTTTTACCATCGTCAAACATTTTACCCCGCACATATCAAGATTTGCATGCCATTATGAAAGACATTGGAATGGAGTATCAAACTATAAATGCATGTCCTAATGATCATATTATATATTATGGATGACATGCGTCAAAAACATAATGATCACAATGTCTTATCAATAGATATTGAACCGATCAAGTAACAAAAAAGGTGCCTTGAAAGGTTCTTCATCATATTCTCATAATTCCACATTTGCAGTGATTGTTCAGGTGTGAAATCATAGCACAATTTATGGATTACCATGCACAGAACAGAAGTGGAGATGGTGTTCTTCGAATGCTTGCAGATGGTTATGCATTTAAGGAAATTGAGGGAAAATGGGCAGATTTCACAGATGAACCTCATAATGTTAGGCTTGCATTGGCAGTTGACAGTGTTAATCCATTCGAAGAGCTTAGGTCTATTTATTCAATGTGGCCTATTTTTGTTATCAACAATAACATTCCTCCTTGGATTTCAGTAAAGAGGGAGCACATAATTTGACAATGATTGTTCCGGGTTTTTGTTTACATTAATTTTTTTAATGTAACATTTTCATTTGTTTAGTTTTTTGCATTTTATATATATATAT
>ML806825.1:79736-101714 GCA_009831015.1 Picea engelmannii
AAAAAAAAAAAAAAAAAAAACTGATGAGGCTTCTACAATTTATCAACTAGTATTTTTTTATCGACGTTATTACATGTCCTTGCAGTAATAGATGTGGGAACGCATGTGTCGAGCGAATTTTAAAAGGAACAACGAAAAGACATTGTACCAGAACTAGACATGGGCAATGCCAGTTCCTTATATCCTAGATAATTTTTTATGTTTTAAAAACACAAGAAAATCACAGTTCACTTATATCCTAGATAATTTTTTATGTTTTAAAAACACAAGAAAATCACACTCTTTACTCTTATTCATGCTAAGAACAGATGTCAAGGGCCTATTTACAATTATATCTGCAAACCACTAGTTTCCATTTTCTTCAATCTTTGTTGGGTGGAGCTTATTTTCTCCAAAAAATGCATCCCAAACTGGATCTTTGTCTTTCATAGACTTGGCCACACTAAAACCATTTTTAGTATTAACACATGGAACTCCCAACAGTATACCCATCACCATGGTTGTTCTCTTGGGTATAATGTGTTCACTTGAGTAACCAGTGGCAATTTTCATGGGTTTTATAGAACGACCACTTGGGTATGTGTTTTTCCTTTCATTGTGAACTAGGGATAAATTTATAGGATTATGTGGTTTCCATCTACTTGCAAATTTCTTTAGAAAATCCCATGGAAAGGAAGGCCATTAAAGACTATAGTTACAAGGATAGCTCCATAAGTTCATTAATTGACAAAGGCCAAGGATGAACCTAATAAGGAACCTGATGAAGGAAGAAGAGAATTCGATGAAGGAAGAGGGCTATAAAATAAATTGAGATCAAGGTTTATAGGAATGATACCTACAAATATATCCTTGAGAACATTTTTGTAGTTTGGTCTGAAATTAACCTTAATTGCAAGATTCCCTTTCTTGAAATCGAGGGAACAAAATTTAGTAGGAGTTGGACCCGATTGTCGAAGTAAAAGGGTTTTAAATAATGATTAATGTCTTGACCTTAGGTTTGGAACATAACTTGAACAAAGCTCAAATAAGTCAAACAATTTTTTAACTTTACTCGAAAATCCCTATTATAGGACCAAAACACTATTTAGTGTAGCCCAAAAATAAAATAAAAAAGTGAACCCTAGGGGAAACGATGGAAAAATATTCCTAATCCATATTTGCATATAATTTTTTTATTAACATTTTTGTGCTAGTGGAAATTTTTTTGATCCTTATGGATTCTAAGATAGAAAATTACATTAAAATGGGTAAAAATGGCGAGTTGTCATTTTGAAGGAGACATGGAAGATGAATATTGAAACAACATAAGATAGAGATGAAGGTTGTTGAGTGTTTACAATCGATGTATAATCAATGCCCAACACAAAAATTCTTTCATATATACTTCGATAATCCTCCATTGGTGGTGGAAGTTGGTCTCCAACCATGAAATTGCACCTACAAAGACTGCATGGAAATGGGGTAAACTACTAATTTTAGAAGGGTGTAACACAATTTTGAAATTAGTCCAAGGAAAATGAATAATTGTTGGAAATATTACTAAGAGGAGAAAAAAATTAAATATATAGTTTTCTATAAGGAACTTCTACATTTTCAAGAAATTCAAAAGAATAGAGCTTTCGATCTTGATTTGACAAAACTTGTCAATGTGGATAATTTCCAAAATGCATTAAAAATCCTATGAAATTTTTATATGATTATGGCTATCTAATAGATTGTTATATGACCACTTTTTTGGATTCAACACCCTATCAAAGACAATTATATGTTAGTGTTGAACTGAAATATGTTTGAAGAGGTTGTAAGCATGTGAAACCTTATATCAAAATAGATGAATTGAACAAAAAAACACACCTAAAAATATATGAATATCACTCAACATGTGAAACAAAAGGAAAACACATGGATTTTCATCACCACCTCTCAAATGAATCATACCATGATGCTCCAAAGTTTATATATGTTGGTGCATCCTTTGAAAATGGAAATCGGTCTTGCATTTTCAAATGATAACAATCGATGCAATGAGTGCTCTAGTGGTGTCTAGTGGTTTCTAATCACCCATGAGCAAATTGTCATAATTGTCGTCATCATAATCATCATTTTCATTGTCATTGTCATCATAATCGTAGTTGTCATCGTCATCCTCATCATCGTCATTTTCATCATCATCATCATTGTCATTGTCATCATCATGCTCATCATTGTCACAATTTCCACCATCATCGTGATCAATATTGTCATCATCATTGCCATCGTTATGATCATTGTGATCATCGTCATCATCATTGTCATTGACATCATCATTATGATCATCGTCATCATCATTGTCATTGACATCATCATTTTCTTCCATTGTCATTATCATGATCATCAACATCGTCATCATTGTCATTATCAGTGTCATCATCATCATCATTGTCATTATCATCGTCATTTTCATTGTTATCATCATTCTCTTCATGATCATCCTTGTCATCGTCATTGTCATTGTCATTGTCAATATCATCATCGTTTCCATCATCATCGTCATCCATTATCATCATCGACATCATCATTGTCATCATTTTCATCATCATCGTCATTGTCATCATCATCATCGTCATCGTCATCGTCATTGTCATTATCAACATCATCATCATCATCGTCATCATCACCATTTTCAACACCATCGTCGCCATCATCGCCAATGTCATCTTCATCGTCATTGCAATCATATCATCGTAACCCTATGACTCTAGGGAGTAAACTCATGTTCTTAACTGTTACTCCCTCAATATAATATATATTAATTATACCATATATTAATTATTATAATATATTTATTATATTATTATATAAAATATATAATATATAAATTATACATAATTATATGATATATTATTATATAATATATAAATTATATTATATATAATTATATGATATATTATTATATAATATATAAATTATATTATATATTATTATATAATATATAAATTATATTATATATAATTATAAATATATAAAACCTTACCAAACAAAACCCCGTCCACTATAGAAAACCCGTGCACTATGCCCAAATTTCAAAACCCTGACTAAACAAAACCCCAACCATGATCAATATTGCGCCCAAATTTCAAAACCCACACTAAACAAAACCCGACCGACCTCAATCGACATCAAACTCGGACAAAAAATTAGGAGCCTACATAGAGGTCAAGCGACAGAGAAGGAAGGAGCCCACTAGAGAAGGAAGGATCCCACATGAGTGTGAGTGACAAAGGAGATCACACAACCAACAGAGGAGCAATGTCGCCAAGATTGATAATTATTTCTATAACCTTTATTTCCACAGCATTTTGGATCTGTAAACAAATTTCATTTTCTTCAATAGATCACTTTTTCCTAAACATGATTTGTTGTTGGCTCTCATTCCCCTTATCAACACTCCCCTTTATCAAATCCCTGCCACAAACATTGCAATACAAGGATATCCTCTGGCACAAATTCCATCAACGCACCTCCCAATGTTTTGTTCCCTAAATTGATTATACCATCGATTCTTCCAAAGGGATTTTACTCTATTACACAGAACTAGAATTTTATAGAAATTATGCCCAGTCCTCCTCTTCCTCATAAACGAAATCAGTCATTTCGTTTCTTACTAGCAACACAATCAAATATATATTACTCTACCATCAAGGTCACGTACAATCAACCAAATATTTCTCATGTAAATCAATATTCACTAGTATGTAATATTCATACAAATGCATAAACTCAACTCAGGAATGGTGAATCTTCATTTTCATTATTCAAATGAAATTGTACATGATTAAAAAAAACCTAACCTAACTTTTGAGATTCCTAATCAACTATCCATGGCCTGATCTTCTTATCGGGCTTGGCCATCTCCTCTCTATCTATGCATGTAGGATTACATTCACATATATAAAAAAAGGATCTCATTAAAACCCTAACAAACTTCCTGCATCATGTCAACTATGTTGTTGCTATGAACAAGTCCCCTTCCTTTTCCCCATGTTCTTTTCCCCTTAGCTTACATTCAATATATCAAAAAAGGAGCTCATTAAAACCCTAATAGACTTCATGCATCATGTCAACTATGTTGCTTCTATGAATAAGTCCCCTTCCTTTTCCCCTTGTTCTTTTCCCCTTGGATTTTCCTCACAGTGTAGAACCTATTTCACACAGGTTCGTACTCTAATTCATGCAGGTAGGTAAAAGGTTTTTCCAGTTTGAGGTGCACCCACCCTAGCTCCTCCTCCAAACAGTAATGCAAGAGGATTCCCCTTTCTAAAATCCAAGGCCCACCTCCCCAAGAGGTCAAAGAAGTTCTCCATAAGTTCTTCCATGGAGAGGAGAAGAACCCCTCATTGCTAGAGAGGATACCTTACCACCCAAATACCTTGGGAAAAGAGCGAGGTTGACACGGTCAATAATCTCACTTCATATAGAGGAACACTCAAGTAGCGTTGAGTTTATTTCTAGGTTGGTCCCAACTAAATATTCCCTCATTTTTTAAAAGACCCATGATCCATCCTCCATTATGAATAAAGAAGCCTCAATCATGACTCCAAAACTTTCTATTAAATGGGATAAGGAGGATGGGGACAACTCCTTCAAATATGAGATGATATGCAAGTTTAACAGTGTGTGGCCATCATTAAAAAAATCCAAAAGTTGATTATTGATTTAGGGGGTGCACTACATATTATTAACATGTAAGTATTGGAAAAGAGCCTTATGGTTTTATCCTCGTGACTATTGTTTGCTTTCAATGTGAATTTCCATTCTTTTTATTTTTATATTTTAATAATATTTTGTATTACTCTGTATCAAAATAAAATGGGTTGAAATATCTTGTGAGACTGCTTCCATTTATTTGGATAATTATCTCATACTTTTTATCATTAGCAGTGCACACATAGTAAGCAATCAAGAAATTATTTCTTTGCTTGAAACCTCTTGTTCCTTCCCATATCTAGTTTTCATCGAAGTTAAAATTATTGCATTTCATTTTCCTCTTACATGGTTTAAAGAGTCGAGTCAAAACACCATCATTTTTACGACCACTCCTTTGAGTAACAACAACCTAAAATCAAGCGCTAATTAAAATTTATCTAGCGACTTTTCTAGGGCTCTTCAAACCCATCTTAGCTTAGGTGTATAGATTTGGAATGGGATTGTCAGAATAAGTTTCCAAAGTTGCTAAACAAACATAGAGCTTTGAGTTAGGGAGTGAAATCTAGTTGCTATATCATCGACTTTGGGAAGCCCTTCTAACACAAGGGTCAAGCACGAGGTCGCATTGGGGCTAACAGAGTAATCAACCCTACTTTGTTGGTGTTGGTGTAGTGGTTGCACGTATTATGAGGATCACTTGGGAGCAACCCCTCTCTATGAGGATTCTCTCAAAGTGGTTTCAGGTTAGTTACCATGCCCTTGCATGTAAACCGGATTGTCAATTATCCCCCCTCTACTTTGGTATAGTAGGTGGTACCATAGAGGCCATAATCTTTTAGACTTCCTACCCAAGGTGACAGCACAAGGAAGGTGGTGTTGTACCTGGGATCAACGTTGGCTAGACTCAATCGGACTCCTTGAAGGGTTTCCCATTGCTCGATGAGGTAGCTTGAACCAGGGTGTAAGTTTGTTAAGCAGGTTGTCAACGTAACTTTCCCACCCGCCGAAACTCATCCCCTTCGTGCATCAATCCCACGATGTTGGATTCCATCACCAACTAGCGCTTCTTTGTGAGAAGATTTATTTGCATGCTTGACTCCTAGATTAATTAGCATGTGTTGTTTTTTCTCCTTAGTAGGCCTTAGGATTGAGTCTGTGTCTAATGGCATCAGTTCTGAGGTCTTCCAACCAGCATCGTGTCCCATTACTGCCACTTGTTGGCATGTGTCATTTGACTCCAAACATGCCCCTATAATACCTAGATAGTATACCAATAATAATAGAGCATAATACAAGTATGAAAGAGTAACACTATGGTAATCATTATGATATTACCGTGATACCAACATGATACTAGTAATGAAGTAGAACCATTGTACTAATTAGTGTTACATTTTGATAGAACAGAGTTGGTTTAGCTTATACGAATCTAAGTCCTGGTGTTGCACATTGAGTTACATACCTTGTAAATATTTATAGGAAGTGGAATACTAGCAATACCATTGATTACGATAGGCTTAACCATTGTAAATGAAAAGTGATAAGGAATACATAAATCATGATTGGGCTTATTGAATATCCATAACATATCCATAGCTCTTATTACTTATCGAATTAGAATACAATACTTAAACAAAATGGTCATGATACTTATTTGTTATGATTTACTTATACATAGTAGCTTACTCTGAACCATGATCTAATACCATTTATATTGGTATCATTGTTAATTAGGGTAATGTCGTATGTTCAAAGCAAGGTAATACTATCACATGTATGTGTTTAAACCAGAAGCATGGTCCTTTGCTTTCACTATGATTGATTCTACTCTATTACTATGAACACCATTTATAAAGATGGATAAAGGTCATAATGAGTACAAAGGCTACCCATATTTATTACCTACTAGGTCGGTTCAACTCTGTTTCAACATGTATGAGCTCGTGGAAAGCTCTTATGCAACTAAGTTAGCATGAGTGTCATTATTGTGATAAGTATAGATATCATTATGTAAAACTAGTAACACTTGGCATCATAGTTAAGCTCTAGGTATTAGTATCAATATTTGTATATGTACTCTATTATGGGAAAGAGCTCATGTGGCTAACTACCAGTAATAAGCAGTAAAGCTTATCCAACCTATCTTATCAAGCTCAAGAATAAGGTGTAAGTATTCCCAAGAAATGGTATTGATTAATTATGTCTACACCTCTATACTTCTAATACAAGCAACTATTCCATACTAAGCAACAACATGTACAAGTTTTGAGCTTCAACATCAACCTCTCTAGAATTGAATGGTAATCATAGTGGTTACATATACAAATGCAATGGGTTCTACTTACCTAATCTAACAAAGGGTACTACATAGATCAAGTGTGTTAACTCTTATGTGTATTGTTTAATTGTAACCTATCATGTTAATCTCTCGGTATTCAATGAACTTACTTCACCCTTTAGAGTATAAATGTTAGTTGTATTGTTAGCTTAGACTAGTTATGCCATATAGAGATTATATGAGCTTAGTTATGATACCATGTTTCTACTAGTTATGATCATTAGATTGATCTTACACATAAAGCATAATGAGAACCATAGACATGTACTAATAGTTAAGCAATAATAGTGATATAATAAGGATATCTACACCAATTCTTATAGTAAGATATCATGTTCAAGCCTTATTACTAGTAATCAAGTAAGATCATTGAAAGTGTGATTCCTTACTATTTACCTTGTATTGATCGTGTTAGCTAAGCACTATCAGTATATACAATGGAGTTAGTTCTTATAACTATGATCCAACATGTTAATGAAGCTTAGATAGGGTATTCAATTGATTTACTCGTACTAGTTAACCTTATAGCTTTCACTAATTACGCTTGTTTGAATCTTTCCACATAGTTATTCTTTACATATCCATATGTCATATCATGTATTCTACCTAATTAATGAATTATATCTACTACTTATCATAACAAGGTGATCTCTAGCTATAACAATGAACGTATCAAACAGTAATCAAGCAGCTTTCAATGGTGTTACTTCATTCATGTGAGTACAATGAAAGCAGAGTACAAGATTAGCCATATGAGTAAGCATCAATGGTGTATCCTATGTAATTACCTATATAGTAGTAATGGCATGTATTCAGTAACATACATTGTACTATGTGCTTTTAGACACCCTAATAGACACCTTTTTAGGGCCTTCCTCAAACACTGGATTGTCCATTAAAAAACACAGACACTGCATGCTACAAGAAACACAAAATGACACATTATGTTTACTTAAATTTCCATAAAACTAAGTTTTGTAATTTATGACAAGACATCAAAATCGCAACACTCAATCACTCATTACTTTCTATTACTTAGAAAAGAAAAATTACAATGAAACACTCAAATATATAATCCTCTCATACTCCCAATGAAACACCCTTCCTTACTTTATAGAAAAAGATAGCTTGGGTTTACAATGAATGGATACCATCCCAGTGGTGTAGTACTACAATGTAAGACAATGTTAAAGTTGACAAACGTAACTAAAACCTGGGTCTAAAAACTAGTCATACTGATGTTGGTTCATCTAGATAAAACAAAGTAAGATAATTTTATTAATGTCAAATAAATGACCCTAGTAAAGTATGAAATATGCAATATATAGGTCGGGGAAATACAATAGGATCACTCTGAAACCTTGGAAATTACCAGGGCCAGTAATAAGTTCAATCCCTATGGAAACATATGATATCCATGTATGGTAGAACTCATGAGCAAGGTGAAACTAAACCCATATATTTGAACATAACTGCCCAAGAAAATTTAAAATTGTTGGTTTCTCATTTATCATTGCATATTTCTAACCTGCAATGAATTTTCAAAGTGACAATATATAGACAATGACCATCATAAGCCAACTTTATTTTATACCACTACCAAAGGAAAGATGATATTAAGATGTAATATTGACATGCTTTTAATGTCACATGCGAGAGAATTTAAGGGGTAGGTTCATTAAGGGACATGAATGGCCAGGTTCATTAACTACTCTAATCCAATCCCCAAACACGATTGACATTGTAAATGAGTAGTATTCACCTCATAGTGAAAATTCCCACCTAATCCTTGAGTATCATGACATTATGGACATTGGGGTTCTATCTATTCATCTAATCTCTCATAATTACTTACATTACTTGAATTGAATGTAGATTTATGAGAGAAAATATTGTTTTATATTACCATGATGTTTGATTGCACCATAGAATATTGATTCTTTATCCAATAGTATAATGTCTTCAATTGAATGTTGTAATGATTGGTTTTTTTCAACATATCTTCAATGATGTTTTATAGAGAATAGTTTTGACCAATAGAATAAACATCAGATTGAAATTTAGGGAAGGTGAAAATGTCTACTTTTCTTTTTGATTATTTGTACATAGTATCTTCATCTTTTTAACTCCTAAAGTTCCCAAACTTCCTTTCTACATTATGTCCACCAACATATATTTTGGCATTCAATGGGTAGCAAGGACCCAAAAGAATCTAAAACATAGTTAGCTATCATGTAGAGTAGTAGGTTGTATGTAGCTCCAACCCATGTAGTCTTGGTACAAGTCCAATCATTCTAACAATTTGGGAAGTCAAATGAAAGATTAGAACTAATATGGGAAGATATTGAAGGAGAACCATCAGATATAGGGCATTCTTTCTGTGATCAACACTTGAGTTCCATAGAATTGGTATGACAATAATAACTATGAGATATTTTGTTGGCATAAGGGATCTTCTCCCATTATAGCATCCAACAAATATCTTACCATCCTTGGTGAAAACATAGCGTGATGTATGTTGAGTTTTCTTGATGTGCCAACACCTAAACTGATTTCCAACAAAATTCAAATATTCTACCCTCATTGCAAATGCATACACTTCCACTTAATTTTCAACTGAACTTGTAGAGGATGGAAATTTTAAAGTAGATTTTGGATGAAAATTCGAAGTGAGCAATTCTTCACCACAGAACTCACCAAGACCCAGTGAAGTTGAATTTAAAAAACCATGTTTTCCCCATTGGTGGTTGTACAATCTAACTACCCACAAATCATAAAGAGAATTTCAGTCATTGGATCTCCTTCCTAAACATTGCATGTGCTAGCTTTAGTGCTAAATTTAGACTACAAGCAGTCACATATATAATTAAGAAGCAAGTCATCCATTTGTTATAATAAGGGACCCATCGTATGAGGTTCAAACATAAGTGGAATTGAATTTCAAGTGAGTAGTTCTTCACCACATAACTCACCAAGACCCAATGAAGTTGAATTTAAAAAACCACTTCTACCCCATTTGTGGTTGTACAATCTAAATACCCACAAATCATAAAGAGAATTTCATTCATTGGATCTCCTTCCTAAACATTGGATGTGCCTATAGTGCTAACTTTAGACTACAAGCAATCACATATATAATTAAGAAGCAATTCATCCATTTGTTAGAAGAAGGGACCCATTGTATGAGGTTCAAACATAAGTGGAATTGTATTCATGATGGAGGTCTATAAATAAGCTTTACAAAATTGCTTCTTCATTAACTCTATGTGTGGTAATTCATTTGTACTGAACATAAACATGAACATGTTCACATAGGCATATGGGATTTGGTAGTAGAAATGGAATTTCAAGGGATTAGATGTGGAGGATTTGAGGGTGAAAATATCTAGGGGTATGCAGAGGGGAAAGCACCTCTACATTCCACATGGATTTTCCATGTGAAATGTGGGAGGGATTAATACAGAGGAAACTGACGTGCAAGAATGGAATGTGGACCTCACACCTACAATGGAAAAATGGGATGTGTGGGTGGAAGAGAGATAAATAATGATCAATCAAATTTAATGTATCTATCCTTAAATGGACATCTTGGACATCATCTTTCTTCATATCATACATATCTTTCCACTATGACTATGTAAAAACAAATTGTGTTTGTTGAAAACCCATTGTAGCATGTTCATCACGACCATATTGAATAATATCACCCTATGTATTCAAAGTATCCTCAAGCCTAACATCCATAATATCCTTTGGAAAAGAAAGATCACATACAACTTCTGCTTTTGAAAAGGGTTCTAAAAATGTATCGATGAAAGTGTCATCAAGATCGTCAAAGCAAGTTATGGTCATATCAAACATAGGCCAGAACCAATCATTACTTCTCCACATAGAACCACATGATATCAACAACTATTTTTTAATAGTCAAATCCCTCATGAGAGAGTTATGCTAAATGTGGAATGCTTAGGAAGATACTAGTTCTCACTAATTTCCCATGTAGGCATACACATTTGACCTCTTATCCCCTTATATATCCCCTTTGAGTAAAATATTTATGAAGGAGGCTACCATGTAATTATCCTATTCATGGATTACTATGTAGTTTTGAATTCATCCCATGTCATGACTTAGGTGGCATTGAATGTCTTAACAACTTCATATAAGTTATATCACCTTAGCAAAGTTTCTTGATGCATATGTAGCTTTGTGAAGACAATATTGTCTTCAATTTCATATTATTTAATATCATGATAGGAATTGAGTTTCCTAAACTAAATTTCACGTCAGAAAGCATGTGGTTGTCATTGGGAAAAACTTCCACCTTGAGTGAAGGTCCTAAATTTAGCTTTCGAGGATGAGGAGTGATTCTTGATTTTCGTTAAGTATGGTTCGTCAAATTTCCTTAAGAGGTACTCATATGCAATGTTGCAAGAGGTTTTCAAAGTTTGCAACATACAAGCCATATATATCATTTGTAGTTCCAAGTTTACCACTTTTCTAGTGACATTGGCCATTCCTTCCATGTATGAACGGAAAGTGTTGTCCATAAACTATGTATAAATTCCTACAATATGTGTGAAATGATACTGCGATATCGATTTGAAGTCTTAATGGATTTGTATTATGGGTGTGTATTTGAATCTCTTGAAATGAAATAAATCTAGGCTTCGACCCACATCATCAACATTGCACTTAAATATCTGCAGTTGGACAGTGACCATTTAGAGGCTAACGTTTGGAATCTTTATGAGGACGTTGAGCAACCTTTAGCATCAATTTTCTATTAGATGTGATATAGAGAAATAATATTTCCCAACGTTGCATTAACAATAATGTAGATAATGAGAAATGTGACCTTTATCCAACGTGTATCCAGAATTGTAAGCATACATAAGTCTAACGGAGATCAATAAATAAAACAATTCAACACATTATTTCCTGCATCGTTTATCAAGGTGACAAGATCCTCTACCCTTAAGGTGAATACCAATAGTATCTAAGTAAAAAATGTCACTTTCATCCTCTATATCATAGATTGGGTAACCATAAAAATGCACAATGTAAGGTTTATACCTACTTTGTCTTAGATTAGGTTGTAGATATATTCTAGATAACACCTCATTAAGTGTGCCACTATTTCTTCCATACTGAAATTCAAGGAGATTTAGCATAATTTCTTGGTCCTAAAGAGAATTTACAATTTTTTCATCTTCAATGATTTTCTTGGTGGGCCTTTCATTCTCAGTAAACTTGAGAATAAAAGCATGCTCATTATTTCTTCATGTTTCTATGGTTATCTTGGCAATTGTCTAGAAATTTGGATTGTCCTTGAGGACTTGTCTAAAATCTAAAGAAATGAGAAAACAAAGGTATCTGACCCCCTTTTCTTTCTTGCTTCTTCAACAACCAACAAATGTTGAGTTTTCAATTGACTAGTTGCAAGCATTCTCCTTTGTTTATGTACTTTCTCATTCCTCCTCCTTTTCATCTTCCTCTATCCATCTCCTCCATTACTTGTCTATGTCAAAATAATTTGGCCCTCTTACATACCTTGTCACTCAAAATTATCATAAAACTAAGTTTGAAATAGAGGACCTTTGATAGAAAACAAAAAATAATTTCTTTAATCGCTTAGCAAAGTTCCAATGTGGTTAAGTCAATTAGGAGAGGTGATTATTTCATTATATCATTTTAGATATCTCACTATATTCTTACAATCCTGGATAACTATATATTTGATTTGATTGACTGAAGGTACAACCAAATAGGTACCTGCCAGATATTTCTTCCTCGAGTGAGGGAAGCTCAGAACAAATAGAGGGAAATGTGACTGCATCTAGTAGATATGATACACAAACAAGGACCAAAGGTGAAAAGGTCAGAAGAAAATTTCGTAGACACGTGGAATTTTTTCTTGTCGAAGGAGGATCATGCTCTTATGATGATGCGAGCATAGGAGACATAGAGGTGCCACTCATGTATAAGCATCTAGTGAAACAATGGGCACCTAAAGAACTGTCTATGTTAGACACTGACTTCATTATCAACAATAGGACATATCACATGGCACCATCCTCTCTGCATGGCCCGGGGATATTTTCCATGGATGTAATAACTGTAAAATACAATACAGTAACTTAATTGATGGACTATGTTGGACTGTGTTACAATTATAATGATTTGATGTGGCTGGTCCGGTACATGTGAAGTATGCGGAGATATGCACTTTCCACAAATTATATACAGCTAATAAACAACGATAAAAATAAAGGAGCAACTATCTATATTGATGGAAGGCCTAAAGCTTCTGGTAATATTGCAGGGTTTATAAACAACACATGAACCAGGACAATAAACAAGCAATTGAATTGCATATATGAGGGATGCGAAGGGAATCGGGTAGTCGTGTGCGCAATAAAAAAGATAGCTTCCCGGGAAGAGTTATTAGTGGATTACTATTTGAATCGAATAGAAACATCGACTAATAGTGTACGGGTACTTATGCAACACCTCTTTAAGCAACCTCTACTTATTGCATTATATTTTTTGTGTCTTTAACAATGTTTTAAATATTTCATGGTCCCAATTTTATAATAATGTGGGAGGTTGATCATGGAAAAGTGTCAGCCGCAGAAGATGTAAATGGTTAACAATTTTGATTTACACTTAATGCGAATTTTATTATTTTTTTATATAATTTTATTTGTGTGGAAATCATTTTTTTGTTATTGTTAACAAATTTTTAAATGTTTCAGGGTTTTAATTATATTATAATGTGGCAGGATGATCGTGGAAAAGGGGCAGTTGTAGAACATGTAAATGATTAACAAATTCGAATTTGATTTTAGGTGAATGTTATTATTTGTTTATATAATTTTATTTGTGTGACGATTAGTTATTTCATTTGTTTATCTAAATGAAATAACATTGATTTTGTTGAAATATGTAGTCTACAGGCCATGATGATCATGATTCCCCCGATAAGGAGGAGTTGTATTCATCCCTTGATCCAATGGTAATGATTACCAAGAATATCATTAAAGCGAACAAGGAACTTGCTCGCTTGTTAGACCGTGGTGATCAAACTCCTGACGTCATAGAATCGACCAATCTGGTTATGACACAACTTAGGACATATAAGGTAATAACCATAATTTAAAGTGATTTTTTTTTATGTACTAATAAGTTCAATTATGATAGTTTGTTTTTTAACTTTTACATTATCTAACGAAAAAAAAATTATTTCTTATATAGATATATTTGGAGACTGTTCAGGCTAATGTCACTAGTAGTGGTGCTGCAAAAACACCACATAGTCTTGACGCGGACTGTCATATAGCTACTAGACTATTTACTTCTCCATCTTCCACACCTTTATATGGGAGCCATGACATGCATCGTCGGGCATCCACACAATGACCAGGCTCTAGAGGTGGTGACAAAGATGAGGTTGGGGATGTGATTGATATGGTTGCATTTCCTGGAGCTAGACGTGTGACCAGCACGAGGACCCTTCTGTGCACATTTTTGGTCGACAATTAAAGACTTCCATTAAAACAAATAAGACTCCCAGGTAGTTTTTCATATTTTAATTGTTTCATGTTGTCCATCTCAAATATAAATCATCTAGATAATTATTTTTAAATTAATGATCATATATTTTTGCGTGTAGGAAACAACCATTTTTATAGGCACCTAGAGACCAAGGCCTTGTTGATTTTTGGGGAACCGTACGAAAGCGATGGAATTTCTAGAATTCTAACCTCAAAAAAGAACTTTTGGATTATCTTGAAGGCCTCTTTGGAGTAGAGACCTTCAATAAAAAATCAATCGCCTCTACAACGGGAGAATATTTAAAATATATGTGGGATGTGTATAGAAAAAACTTGGCAGTCAACCCTAGGTATGATCGCCCTCCCTCGATTCCAGAGAGGGAGTGGAAGGCACTCATTGATGATTCAAAAGAAAAGAAATTGAGAAAAATAGGAGAACAAATAATTGGTATCCGAAGGTAAATTACAATGTTTTGAATTCAATACCTTTAATTTTCTTTAGATCTAAATGAAAGTGTGGTATATAACATACTTGAAACTTTTGATGATAGGTTGCTTGCCACTTCGAAGGAAACCAGAGCAAGGATTTCTAAACATGGCCAGCATAGGCTAGGCCAGGGCGGCTACTCGAGGTTACAGTCACGAATCGTAAGTACCCAAAAATATTAACAATATTATCTGTATTGCCTTAAAACTTTCATGTAATTGCATCCAATAACATTAAAAATGCATACCCTTATGCAATGCAGGGCGATGACTTTGGAACTGAAACCACGGAGGAAGACCTCTGACTTGGTTACAAGTACGGTTATAAAGTTGTCGTTGATTGTAGGAAAAGCATGGGGCAGACCCCAAGATCCAGTTTGCGGGATAAGGTAAATAAAAATCAGTCCACATTAATCTTTCATTACTTATAAAATACATAAATGTTTGATATCATCCATAACTTTAATGTCTTACTTTGTTTTAATCAGGGAAGCAACACTATCAACAAAACCATTAGTATTGGACAATAATGCGTTGATAGTGCAGCGCAGCCAAAAGATCATGGTGCTCTAGAGCATCCCCATCCCAGTGGGGTGAAACCCCATGATGTTCCTGTGACTGAGGCCCACGATGGTAAAATGGTTGTATATTAATCATATACTTAATAATTGTGTACTTGTAAATTTTGTCCTTCTAATTTTTATTACTTGTACATTTACGGTTTTGTCCTTATAAATTTTGTCATTTCAATGGCAGAGAATGTCGTAGTTGACCCTCCTTGACCTGAAGATCAGGAATACAGGGTAACCATTCCAATGATGCCCACTAGTGGACCAGGTAAATAATTACATTGCAGAGGTTTATTTTAATATTAATGAACTACTTCATTGATATTTAAAAATTGGCCATATAAATTTAATATTTTTTGTTTTTGTAGGTGATGGCCCCTCAAAGCAACCTCCACATCGTGGGTACGAGACTAGGTGTGCTCAACGTGAGAGGACTAAAGCAACATCAGTTGTTGAAGAGCCCTAGAAAATGAAGACATGGAAGCTGATGAATTACTTAAGAGTTGGACTAGAAAACTAAAGAAGACTTAAAAAAAAATATGATGTATAATAATTTTATAAGACAGATCGATATACATGATATTGCTAGTATATTTGGAACACATTTTGGATGACAAATATCATTTATAAAAACTCTTTTTTATGACATATTTCTTTGAATGATAAACCTCATTTATAGCTTTACAATCACTTTTTATCAATTTTGAATATTTTTATGCATATTTTTTATTAGAATATAGATTAGGTATTGGGGAATTGAGAGTGATGTGAGGGAGGGGGAGAGGGGTCATAGGAGCTTTCACCTTAANGCACTTTTCTTAGTGCAACACATTTTCTGTTGGTGAGTGCCCTTGTCAAGAACATCTACAACTATGGGTCATAGATTAATGACTTACTCTACGCAGTTAATCCCAAAAATGATATCTAACATCTAAAACTATCGCTAGATCAAACCTCACCAAGGCATTATAATTTTTTTGTAGATTGTTGCAAAATACTGCATTTTTGTGGTTAAAAAGGATTATTGCTCTAATTTTCTAATCTATAATTTTTTTGTTTGGTACTTGCTTAAATTATGTATACTTTCTTGTGACACATATCATGTATGGTATACTGATTAGATTTTCTAGTCAATTTCTTTCACTACTAATTGACGTACATCTACAGAATGAATCAAGGATGACTTAGTTAAGAGCATGGACCATGAATGTTTATGTTAACTTTTTATGTTAACCTAGTTAGCCCCTATAACTAGGTGGAAGCTAGGTCAAGATATGAATTTCGATTTGATACCACCCTTTCCTTATCCATTCAAGTTCTAGTAGCTACTTTCTATCTATGGTTCTAGAGATATTGCATTGATAAATACTCCAATGTATTGAAATGTTCATTTTCTTCTTCAATGAGTTCCTTCCAAGCACCGCACATTGTATATGGTTCCATGGAAAGGTTGCAGGTGGTTTACGTGTGTCTGCTACATGGGAGTATGGAGGTAGGGTAACTTAGAATAAAAATTAAGTATTTGGAGGTATTTACCTTATTATGTATTATAAAATATNATATATATATATATATATATATATATATATATATATATATATATATATATATATATATAATAAAAAGTGATATTCAAGAGGATATGTGACTAAGATAAGTTAACCTACCCGAATAGGATAAATATTGAGCAATAAAAATAAGATTGGTTGGAACCCATATCTCCAACTTGGATTTCTATGAGAATATTATATTGTACTATTGATGTGTTCGAGGTGTCAAATAGGACAATATCTGTTGGTTTATTGCCTACAGTTAAAATTCATGCAAACAGAATAGTAGAATATTTTTTCATTTTTTTTAAATACTCAGAGTCTGTCGCTCTTGCGACGAATCATATCATCGATGGTATTGATAGTTCATCGATGGTATTGATACTTAGAGTCCTCACTTGCAATAATCTCACTCGCAACGATCTCCTTAGGTCATCTCTCTCGTGATGACATCCTTGGGTTGTCTCGCTTGCGACGAGCACCTTAGGTTGTCTCATTGACGATGAGCTCCTTGGGTCATCTCGTGTGTGACAACATCCTTGGGTCGTCTTTCTTGAGATGATCTCCTTGGTTCATCTCACTCGCGAAGATCTTCTTATGTCGTCTCGCTCTCGACAACATCCTTGGGTCTTCTCGGGTGCGACGATATCCTTGGGTCACCACGCGAGCGACGATATCCTAGGTTCGTTGCAATTTTCATGGCACGTGATGCGACATTTGGAGGTCCAATATTTTTCACCATCTCCATGACATAACGCCATAAGAGCGTCGAAATGACCATTTCAAAATGACCCAAATTTACTAGTGAATAATCATCGGGGAAAGCACCAGTAGTTAAAAACAGGGCAATATCATAGAGATAATCTGGAACAACTTCAGTCTTAAATAGATCAACATATGGGAGTTGGTCAACTACAACTCTGCCAGTTTCACCTAATTCCAACCGACACAAATGGTAAGGGTCGACATTCAACTTTCCAGAGTTCACAACAACTTCAAAAGAAAACTCTTGGAATAGCAAAAGCCATCTGCAAATCCTTCCTTCCAATACAATCTTTTTAACTAAATAATTCAAAGTTGAATGATCAGTGAAAAACTTGAAATGTCCTCCCAACAGGCAGTATCTGAACTTCTGCAAAGCATATACCATATATAAACCTTCCCTTTCTGTAGTGGTATAGTTGTGCTCGACCTGAAATAGCTTTCTACTAGCAAAATATATAAGATGATCCAAATTACCTTCACCAGGTTGCATAAGAACAACACCCAAAGCAATACTAGAAGCATCAATATGGACATGAAATTCAACCTACCAATTTGGATATGTCGAAATCGGAGCACTACTTCACTTCTCTTTTAATATAATAAAATCTTTATCACATTCATGGGTCCAACGGAAAACTTCATCCTTTTTCAACAACTTCTCAAGAGAGCAGTAATACTTGCGTAATTTCTTATGAACATGCGGTAATATCCAATATGACCCATGGGTGGATCACAAATTCTTGTCAGTTGTAGGGGGAGGCATATTAATAATTACAGATGCCTTTGTAGGATCAACTAAAACTCCTTCTCTGCAAACAATAGGTCCTAACAAGTTTCCAAAGGGCACACAAAAAACACACTTTTTAAGGTTTAATGAAATTTGTAATTGTCTGCAGAGGTCAAACATCAGCTGAAGTAATCCAATTTGTTCTTTCAAAACATTTTATATCGTCCAGTCATCCATGTATACTTCTAAAAACTTATGAATAAAGTCTCTAAATGCAACAACAACAATTATGGAAAAAACAACAGGGGCATTCTTAAGCCCGAAGGGCATGACATTGCAAGAAAAAGAGACCCATTCAATAGTAAAAGTGGTATCTTTCTTATCTTCCTCTGCAATATGGACTTGGTGATATCCTAAAAACCCATCAATGAAGGAATATACCTCTTTTCCAGCCACCTAATCCAAAAATTCATCACTGAATGGAGTAGGAAATGGATCATGTACACATGAGGTTGAGTTCATACTTCTATAATCAACACAAAGCTTTACGTCCTTAGTGCCCTTCTTATTCTATATAACAATTGGGCTGATCCAATCAAATTCATCCACAGGGAATATTATCCCAACTGCAAACATCCTATCAATTTCCTTTTTGACCTTTTCCTTGACTCTGGGATTTAAGTGATATGACCTTTGTTCGACTAGTTTGGCATCATGTTTCAATTTTATTTTCAACTCCCCCAAATCTCCTTTGATTCCCTTAAGCTATGAAAAACTCTTCAAAAACAAGTCCTCATATTCCTACAATAAACCCTCGATTTCTGACATTATATGTTCATCCTAGTAATCTCCCACATAAGCCAGCTTAGGGTGGTCTTCATTCCCAATGTTCATCATCCGCAACATTAAAGGTTGGGTATATGAACTAATGGTATTGTCTGATTGAGTATATTTAAATTCTCTCATTCATGTAGATTCCTTAAAATTCATATGTTGAAGCCCCTCCAAATCTTTAGGATCTTCAGGATCTTTGTCAATCCTACCACAACTCATAGGTATCTTTGCAGGTGATGGGTATGAACTAAACTTGAGAAAATATTTATGCTCGGGATATAGGGAACAGTTGGGATTTACTTCATTAGAAAACAACATTTTATTAATCTATTGCAATACAGTTGTGACTTCTGAAGACTTACCAATAAAGGAAAATTCATGAAAAAATTGAGTTTGTAGTACCTTCCAACCTGTAGTCTATTTCGTGGTCTCCTCATGTACATACCAGGATTTCAGTATTGTCCCTAAAGAATGGAAGAAATTATACACCTACAAGTGATAAGGTAGTTTCTAAACTAACTACATCCTAAGACAATACTCAATATGAGCAACTGGATCAGAAGAACCATCATAGGTATTCAAAGTTAAGAGCTGGTTTTTCATCTTCTTATATTCTCTTCACTAACAAAATTATGATGGAGGTAGGAAGTGATATTTAATATCAAGCTTAACATAATTCCAAGAAGAAAGTGTTCCCTTATGATTATCCCACCATCTAGCAAGAGAATATCTCAGGGATATATCAATAATTGAAATTTGGTGCTCCTCTGCAACTATATCCTCCATGTCAATAAGAAAAATCTGCAAGTCTGAAGTCCCATCATATGTTGGAAAGTTAAATATTTCATCCCCAATCCATGTTATTGAGAGGATAGTTGTGAAAAATTTGGAAAATTTATCATACCATCCTTGTTGCCAGTTGTTAAAAGTTGATTTAGAATCCTCATACATAGACTGAACACTCTACCAACTCATTGATCCATCTGTGGTGGGGTAAATATAGTAATCTCTTTTCCATGTAGTCATGTGATATATTTGATTAAGGACATCTAGCTCCAAAGTATCATCAGCAGGTTCAGTATATCTTGGACCATGGTATGGATCTAAAGGTTGAGTAACTTTCATACCATCATATTCAAAATTCATAGTCTCTTTCTTAAGGTCAATTATAGCATAATTCTCATAATCTTAATCAATGCCTAATATGGAAAGATATGGGTCCTCTCTCCTATTATATTAATAACTTCAAAATCAGCCACTATCTTAACACCAGCCAAGTCTAACTCTACATTCTGCAACCTTCCTACTGGAAAAATACAGTATTGATTTACCATCCTCAGCTAAATTAGAGAGTAGACTAGCTTAGGTTTCCCTATTGCCTCCCAAGTCTTCTTAGAAAGAATGTTAACATAAAAACCCAAATATAGCATAACATATTTGATTTTACAATCATCTAATTGAGCATTTAACCAAAATTACCTTCACATTCTTTACTTTCTTCTTTGTACCTGACTTGCTTTCCTTTCTGGAAGGTTAGAAGCAATATACTCTCTTGTATTTCCTTCAGCTCCCAAGGTCATTTTAATAGAATTTTGCAACTTTCTAGTAAGTTTCTCATCATCTACGATATTAGAAAATAATTGAAACCAAAGGTAAACCACTTTTTGTGACTAACCAAATGACTCCAACAAAATAGAAGACTCTTTGGCTATCCTTGGATGATGTGGGGTCAACTTGAAATTTGGTTTCGCAACTTCAGGGGTCGATGGGCCAGGAATATTTCTGGAAATATCCACTTCATTTTTAAATAACTCCTTATGTTACGCAAGTTCATACTTGGTATTGTCTGTCATAGCCTTCTAAATATTAATTGGATGTGGACTATCTGCATCAACACCAATCTTCGTTCCTCCATGAGTAACAATATCAATAGCAGAGTTTCTTCTCTCGGACATATATCTTGGTTAATAATTGATAAAATTATCCCCTCTCTTCCTGACACTATATTCCCACTTGGCTATCAGATCAGGGAATTCTTCAGTGGAATGAGTATTGTTTCTACAATTCCAGCACCAAGGTCTTCTTGGCAGTGGATAGTCTCTCGCAAGATGCCCTTTCTCATCATAGTTATAACAACGAACTGGTCCTCTTCCACCAGTTCATCCACCTATGTATCCACCTCAGCCTCTACAACCGCCTCCATATTCTTGAGCTCCTTCATTCATTTAAAATTTCAATCGATCCAATCTATCCACAAGCACATATAAATCACGACATTGATTATTATTTTGAGTGGGAGATTCACATAACTCACATTACGATGTGCTAGGAGCATATGAGTACTTATTCAAAATAGGGAAATTGTTGATTAAGGTTGGTTGTCATTGATGTCAACCCTTGAAGAAAGCCCCGTAGCACAAAGGTTTGGGTAATGGACCCAATATTGTTTGATGTAAATATGACTCAT
>ML806825.1:157906-189801 GCA_009831015.1 Picea engelmannii
TTAAGGTGAAAGCTCCTATGACCCCTCTCCCCCTCCCTCACATCACTCTCAATTCCCCAATACCTAATCTATATTCTAATAAAAAATATGCATAAAAATATTCAAAATTGATAAAAAGTGATTGTAAAGCTATAAATGAGGTTTATCATTCAAAGAAATATGTCATAAAAAAGAGTTTTTATAAATGATATTTGTCATCCAAAATGTGTTCCAAATATACTAGCAATATCATGTATATCGATCTGTCTTATAAAATTATTATACATCATATTTTTTTTTAAGTCTTCTTTAGTTTTCTAGTCCAACTCTTAAGTAATTCATCAGCTTCCATGTCTTCATTTTCTAGGGCTCTTCAACAACTGATGTTGCTTTAGTCCTCTCACGTTGAGCACACCTAGTCTCGTACCCACGATGTGGAGGTTGCTTTGAGGGGCCATCACCTACAAAAACAAAAAATATTAAATTTATATGGCCAATTTTTAAATATCAATGAAGTAGTTCATTAATATTAAAATAAACCTCTGCAATGTAATTATTTACCTGGTCCACTAGTGGGCATCATTGGAATGGTTACCCTGTATTCCTGATCTTCAGGTCAAGGAGGGTCAACTACGACATTCTCTGCCATTGAAATGACAAAATTTATAAGGACAAAACCGTAAATGTACAAGTAATAAAAATTAGAAGGACAAAATTTACAAGTACACAATTATTAAGTATATGATTAATATACAACCATTTTACCATCGTGGGCCTCAGTCACAGGAACATCATGGGGTTTCACCCCACTGGGATGGGGATGCTCTAGAGCACCATGATCTTTTGGCTGCGCTGCACTATCAACGCATTATTGTCCAATACTAATGGTTTTGTTGATAGTGTTGCTTCCCTGATTAAAACAAAGTAAGACATTAAAGTTATGGATGATATCAAACATTTATGTATTTTATAAGTAATGAAAGATTAATGTGGACTGATTTTTATTTACCTTATCCCGCAAACTGGATCTTGGGGTCTGCCCCATGCTTTTCCTACAATCAACGACAACTTTATAACCGTACTTGTAACCAAGTCAGAGGTCTTCCTCCGTGGTTTCAGTTCCAAAGTCATCGCCCTGCATTGCATAAGGGTATGCATTTTTAATGTTATTGGATGCAATTACATGAAAGTTTTAAGGCAATACAGATAATATTGTTAATATTTTTGGGTACTTACGATTCGTGACTGTAACCTCGAGTAGCCGCCCTGGCCTAGCCTATGCTGGCCATGTTTAGAAATCCTTGCTCTGGTTTCCTTCGAAGTGGCAAGCAACCTATCATCAAAAGTTTCAAGTATGTTATATACCACACTTTCATTTAGATCTAAAGAAAATTAAAGGTATTGAATTCAAAACATTGTAATTTACCTTCGGATACCAATTATTTGTTCTCCTATTTTTCTCAATTTCTTTTCTTTTGAATCATCAATGAGTGCCTTCCACTCCCTCTCTGGAATCGAGGGAGGGCGATCATACCTAGGGTTGACTGCCAAGTTTTTTCTATACACATCCCACATATATTTTAAATATTCTCCCGTTGTAGAGGCGATTGATTTTTTATTGAAGGTCTCTACTCCAAAGAGGCCTTCAAGATAATCCAAAAGTTCTTTTTTGAGGTTAGAATTCTAGAAATTCCATCGCTTTCGTACGGTTCCCCAAAAATCAACAAGGCCTTGGTCTCTAGGTGCCTATAAAAATGGTTGTTTCCTACACGCAAAAATATATGATCATTAATTTAAAAATAATTATCTAGATGATTTATATTTGAGATGGACAACATGAAACAATTAAAATATGAAAAACTACCTGGGAGTCTTATTTGTTTTAATGGAAGTCTTTAATTGTCGACCAAAAATGTGCACAGAAGGGTCCTCGTGCTGGTCACACGTCTAGCTCCAGGAAATGCAACCATATCAATCACATCCCCAACCTCATCTTTGTCACCACCTCTAGAGCCTGGTCATTGTGTGGATGCCCGACGATGCATGTCATGGCTCCCATATAAAGGTGTGGAAGATGGAGAAGTAAATAGTCTAGTAGCTATATGACAGTCCGCGTCAAGACTATGTGGTGTTTTTGCAGCACCACTACTAGTGACATTAGCCTGAACAGTCTCCAAATATATCTATATAAGAAATAATTTTTTTTTCGTTAGATAATGTAAAAGTTAAAAAACAAACTATCATAATTGAACTTATTAGTACATAAAAAAAAATCACTTTAAATTATGGTTATTACCTTATATGTCCTAAGTTGTGTCATAACCAGATTGGTCGATTCTATGACGTCAGGAGTTTGATCACCACGGTCTAACAAGCGAGCAAGTTCCTTGTTCGCTTTAATGATATTCTTGGTAATCATTACCATTGGATCAAGGGATGAATACAACTCCTCCTTATCGGGGGAATCATGATCATCATGGCCTGTAGACTACATATTTCAACAAAATCAATGTTATTTCATTTAGATAAACAAATGAAATAACTAATCGTCACACAAATAAAATTATATAAACAAATAATAACATTCACCTAAAATCAAATTCGAATTTGTTAATCATTTACATGTTCTACAACTGCCCCTTTTCCACGATCATCCTGCCACATTATAATATAATTAAAACCCTGAAACATTTAAAAATTTGTTAACAATAACAAAAAAATGATTTCCACACAAATAAAATTATATAAAAAAATAATAAAATTCGCATTAAGTGTAAATCAAAATTGTTAACCATTTACATCTTCTGCGGCTGACACTTTTCCATGATCAACCTCCCACATTATTATAAAATTGGGACCATGAAATATTTAAAACATTGTTAAAGACACAAAAAATATAATGCAATAAGTAGAGGTTGCTTAAAGAGGTGTTGCATAAGTACCCGTACACTATTAGTCGATGTTTCTATTCGATTCAAATAGTAATCCACTAATAACTCTTCCCGGGAAGCTATCTTTTTTATTGCGCACACGACTACCCGATTCCCTTCGCATCCCTCATATATGCAATTCAATTGCTTGTTTATTGTCCTGGTTCATGTGTTGTTTATAAACCCTGCAATATTACCAGAAGCTTTAGGCCTTCCATCAATATAGATAGTTGCTCCTTTATTTTTATCGTTGTTTATTAGCTGTATATAATTTGTGGAAAGTGCATATCTCCGCATACTTCACATGTACCGGACCAGCCACATCAAATCATTATAATTGTAACACAGTCCAACATAGTCCATCAATTAAGTTACTGTATTGTATTTTACAGTTATTACATCCATGGAAAATATCCCCGGGCCATGCAGAGAGGATGGTGCCATGTGATATGTCCTATTGTTGATAATGAAGTCAGTGTCTAACATAGACAGTTCTTTAGGTGCCCATTGTTTCACTAGATGCTTATACATGAGTGGCACCTCTATGTCTCCTATGCTCGCATCATCATAAGAGCATGATCCTCCTTCGACAAGAAAAAATTCCACGTGTCTACGAAAT
This sequence comes from Picea engelmannii, assembly GCA_009831015.1. Taxonomy (NCBI): domain Eukaryota; kingdom Viridiplantae; phylum Streptophyta; class Pinopsida; order Pinales; family Pinaceae; genus Picea; species Picea engelmannii. The sequence continues at coordinate 161,435 of ML806825.1, forward strand.
TTTCTTCTGACCTTTTCACCTTTGGTCCTTGTTTGTGTATCATATCTACTAGATGCAGTCACATTTCCCTCTATTTGTTCTGAGCTTCCCTCACTCGAGGAAGAAATATCTGGCAGGTACCTATTTGGTTGTACCTTCAGTCAATCAAATCAAATATATAGTTATCCAGGATTGTAAGAATATAGTGAGATATCTAAAATGATATAATGAAATAATCACCTCTCCTAATTGACTTAACCACATTGGAACTTTGCTAAGCGATTAAAGAAATTATTTTTTGTTTTCTATCAAAGGTCCTCTATTTCAAACTTAGTTTTATGATAATTTTGAGTGACAAGGTATGTAAGAGGGCCAAATTATTTTGACATAGACAAGTAATGGAGGAGATGGATAGAGGAAGATGAAAAGGAGGAGGAATGAGAAAGTACATAAACAAAGGAGAATGCTTGCAACTAGTCAATTGAAAACTCAACATTTGTTGGTTGTTGAAGAAGCAAGAAAGAAAAGGGGGTCAGATACCTTTGTTTTCTCATTTCTTTAGATTTTAGACAAGTCCTCAAGGACAATCCAAATTTCTAGACAATTGCCAAGATAACCATAGAAACATGAAGAAATAATGAGCATGCTTTTATTCTCAAGTTTACTGAGAATGAAAGGCCCACCAAGAAAATCATTGAAGATGAAAAAATTGTAAATTCTCTTTAGGACCAAGAAATTATGCTAAATCTCCTTGAATTTCAGTATGGAAGAAATAGTGGCACACTTAATGAGGTGTTATCTAGAATATATCTACAACCTAATCTAAGACAAAGTAGGTATAAACCTTACATTGTGCATTTTTATGGTTACCCAATCTATGATATAGAGGATGAAAGTGACATTTTTTACTTAGATACTATTGGTATTCACCTTAAGGGTAGAGGATCTTGTCACCTTGATAAACGATGCAGGAAATAATGTGTTGAATTGTTTTATTTATTGATCTCCGTTAGACTTATGTATGCTTACAATTCTGGATACACGTTGGATAAAGGTCACATTTCTCATTATCTACATTATTGTTAATGCAACGTTGGGAAATATTATTTCTCTATATCACATCTAATAGAAAATTGATGCTAAAGGTTGCTCAACGTCCTCATAAAGATTCCAAACGTTAGCCTCTAAATGGTCACTGTCCAACTGCAGATATTTAAGTGCAATGTTGATGATGTGGGTCGAAGCCTAGATTTATTTCATTTCAAGAGATTCAAATACACACCCATAATACAAATCCATTAAGACTTCAAATCGATATCGCAGTATCATTTCACACATATTGTAGGAATTTATACATAGTTTATGGACAACACTTTCCGTTCATACATGGAAGGAATGGCCAATGTCACTAGAAAAGTGGTAAACTTGGAACTACAAATGATATATATGGCTTGTATGTTGCAAACTTTGAAAACCTCTTGCAACATTGCATATGAGTACCTCTTAAGGAAATTTGACGAACCATACTTAACGAAAATCAAGAATCACTCCTCATCCTCGAAAGCTAAATTTAGGACCTTCACTCAAGGTGGAAGTTTTTCCCAATGACAACCACATGCTTTCTGACGTGAAATTTAGTTTAGGAAACTCAATTCCTATCATGATATTAAATAATATGAAATTGAAGACAATATTGTCTTCACAAAGCTACATATGCATCAAGAAACTTTGCTAAGGTGATATAACTTATATGAAGTTGTTAAGACATTCAATGCCACCTAAGTCATGACATGGGATGAATTCAAAACTACATAGTAATCCATGAATAGGATAATTACATGGTAGCCTCCTTCATAAATATTTTACTCAAAGGGGATATATAAGGGGATAAGAGGTCAAATGTGTATGCCTACATGGGAAATTAGTGAGAACTAGTATCTTCCTAAGCATTCCACATTTAGCATAACTCTCTCATGAGGGATTTGACTATTAAAAAATAGTTGTTGATATCATGTGGTTCTATGTGGAGAAGTAATGATTGGTTCTGGCCTATGTTTGATATGACCATAACTTGCTTTGACGATCTTGATGACACTTTCATCGATACATTTTTAGAACCCTTTTCAAAAGCAGAAGTTGTATGTGATCTTTCTTTTCCAAAGGATATTATGGATGTTAGGCTTGAGGATACTTTGAATACATAGGGTGATATTATTCAATATGGTCGTGATGAACATGCTACAATGGGTTTTCAACAAACACAATTTGTTTTTACATAGTCATAGTGGAAAGATATGTATGATATGAAGAAAGATGATGTCCAAGATGTCCATTTAAGGATAGATACATTAAATTTGATTGATCATTATTTATCTCTCTTCCACCCACACATCCCATTTTTCCATTGTAGGTGTGAGGTCCACATTCCATTCTTGCACGTCAGTTTCCTCTGTATTAATCCCTCCCACATTTCACATGGAAAATCCATGTGGAATGTAGAGGTGCTTTCCCCTCTGCATACCCCTAGATATTTTCACCCTCAAATCCTCCACATCTAATCCCTTGAAATTCCATTTCTACTACCAAATCCCATATGCCTATGTGAACATGTTCATGTTTATGTTCAGTACAAATGAATTACCACACATAGAGTTAATGAAGAAGCAATTTTGTAAAGCTTATTTATAGACCTCCATCATGAATACAATTCCACTTATGTTTGAACCTCATACAATGGGTCCCTTCTTCTAACAAATGGATGAATTGCTTCTTAATTATATATGTGATTGCTTGTAGTCTAAAGTTAGCACTATAGGCACATCCAATGTTTAGGAAGGAGATCCAATGAATGAAATTCTCTTTATGATTTGTGGGTATTTAGATTGTACAACCACAAATGGGGTAGAAGTGGTTTTTTAAATTCAACTTCATTGGGTCTTGGTGAGTTATGTGGTGAAGAACTACTCACTTGAAATTCAATTCCACTTATGTTTGAACCTCATACGATGGGTCCCTTATTATAACAAATGGATGACTTGCTTCTTAATTATATATGTGACTGCTTGTAGTCTAAATTTAGCACTAAAGCTAGCACATGCAATGTTTAGGAAGGAGATCCAATGACTGAAATTCTCTTTATGATTTGTGGGTAGTTAGATTGTACAACCACCAATGGGGAAAACATGGTTTTTTAAATTCAACTTCACTGGGTCTTGGTGAGTTCTGTGGTGAAGAATTGCTCACTTCGAATTTTCATCCAAAATCTACTTTAAAATTTCCATCCTCTACAAGTTCAGTTGAAAATTAAGTGGAAGTGTATGCATTTGCAATGAGGGTAGAATATTTGAATTTTGTTGGAAATCAGTTTAGGTGTTGGCACATCAAGAAAACTCAACATACATCACGCTATGTTTTCACCAAGGATGGTAAGATATTTGTTGGATGCTATAATGGGAGAAGATCCCTTATGCCAACAAAATATCTCATAGTTATTATTGTCATACCAATTCTATGGAACTCAAGTGTTGATCACAGAAAGAATGCCCTATATCTGATGGTTCTCCTTCAATATCTTCCCATATTAGTTCTAATCTTTCATTTGACTTCCCAAATTGTTAGAATGATTGGACTTGTACCAAGACTACATGGGTTGGAGCTACATACAACCTACTACTCTACATGATAGCTAACTATGTTTTAGATTCTTTTGGGTCCTTGCTACCCATTGAATGTCAAAATATATGTTGGTGGACATAATGCAGAAAGGAAGTTTGGGAACTTTAGGAGTAAAAAAGATGAAGATACTATGCACAAATAATCAAAAAGAAAAGTAGACATTTTCACCTTCCCTAAATTTCAATCTGATGTTTATTCTATTGGTCAAAACCATTCTCTATAAAACATCATTGAAGATATGTTGAAAAAAATCAATCATTACAACATTCAATTGAAGACATTATACTATTGGATAAAGAATCAATATTCTATGGTGCAATCAAACATCATGGTAATAGAAAACAATATTTTCTCTCATAAATATACATTCAATTCAAGTAATGTAAGTAATTACGAGAGATTAGATGAATAGATAGAACCCTAATGTCCATAATGTCATGATACTCAAGGATTAGGTGGGCATTTTCACTATGAGGTGAATACTACTCATTTACAATGTCAATCGTGTTTGGGGGATTGGATTAGAGTAGTTAATGAACCTGGCCATTCATGTCCCTTAATGAACCTGCCCCTTAAATTCTCTCGCATGTGACATTAAAAGCATGTCAATATTACATCTTAATATCATCTTTCCTTTGGTAGTGGTATAAAATAAAGTTGTCTTATGATGGTCATTGTCTATATATTGTCACTTTGAAAATGCATTGCAGGTTAGAAATATGCAATGATAAATGAGAAACCAACAATTTTAAATTTTCTTGGACAGTTATGTTCAAATATATGGGTTTAGTTTCACCTTTCTCATGAGTTCTACCATACATAGATATCATATGTCTCCATAGGGATTGAACTTATTACTGGCCCTGGTAATTTCCAAGGTTTCAGAGTGATCCTATTGTATTTCCCCGACATATATATTGCATATTTCATACTTTACTAGGGCCATTTATTCGACATTAATAAAATTATCTTACTTTGTTTTATCTAGATGAACCAACATCAATATGACTAGTTTTTAAACCTAGGTTTTAGTTACGTTTGTCAACTTTAGCATTGTCTTACATTTTAGAAGAGATGTTTTGGATTTGAAAAAGTGCATGCTTTCAGATTTAGATTAGGTGTTATTTTTAATTTACATGTTTGTCGTTTGATATTTTATTATTTAGAAAAAGTGCTTTTCTAAATTATAAAAAGTGCATGGCAATTAGGGAGTCCTCCAGATTTAGGGTAGGCATTATATTGTTTAAGGTGGTTTCCAGATTTAGACCATGGGTGCTCTATTATAAGCACTATCATACATGATGGGCACTTTATTCTAGGCAGATTTAGGGTTTTATATCTCATGATAAGTAGTACTACACCACTGGGATGGTATCCATTGATTGTAAACCCAAGCCATCTTTTTATATAAAGTAAGGAAGGGTGTTTCATTGGGAGTATGAGAGGATTATATATTTGAGTGTTTCATTGCAATTTTTCTTTTCTAAGTAATAGAAAGTAATGAGTGATTGAGTGTTGCGATTTTGATGTCCTGTCATAAATTACAAAACTCAGTTTTATGGAAATTTAAGTAAACATAATGTGTCATTTTTTGTTTCTTGTAGCATGCAGTGTCTGTGTTTTTTAATGGACAATCCAGTGTTTGAGGAAGGCCCTAAAAAGGTGTCTATTAGGGTGTCTAAAAGCACATAGTACAATGTATGTTACTGAATACATGCTGTTACTACTATATAGGTAATTACATAGGATACACCATTGATGCTTACTCATATGGATAAGCTTGTACTCTGCTTTCATTGTACTCACATGAATGAAGTAACACCATTGAAAGCTGCTTGATTACTGTTTGATACGTTCATTGTTAGAGCTAGAGATCACCTTGTTATGATAAGTAGTAGATATAATTCATTAATTAGGTAGAATACATGATATGACATATGGATATGTAAAGAATCACTATGTGGAAAGATTCAAACAAGCGTAATTAGTGCAAGCTATAAGGTTAACTAGTATGATTAAATCAGTTGAATACCCTATCTAAGCTTCATTAACATGTTGGATCATAGTTATCAGAACTAACTCCATTGCATATACTGATAGTGCTTAGCTAACACGATCAATACAAGGTAAACAGTAAGGAATCACACTTTCAATGATCTTACTTGATTACTAGTAATAAGGCTTGAACATGATATCTTACTATAAGAATTGGTGTATATATCCTTGTTATATCACTATTACTTCTTAACTATTAGTACATGTCTATGGTTCTCATTATGCTTTATGTGTAAGATCAATCTAATGATCATAAATAGTAGAAACATGGTATCATAACTAAGCTCATATAATCTCTATATGGCATAACTAGTCTAAGCTAACAATACAACTAACATTTATACTCTAAAGAGTGAAGTAAGTTCATTGAATACCGAGAGATTAACATGATAGGTTACAGTTAAAAAATACACATAAGAGTTAACACACTTGATCTATGTAGTACCCTTTGTTAGATTAGGTAAGTAGAACCCATTACATTTGTATATGTAACCACTATGATTACCATTCAATTCTAGAGAGGTTGATGTTGAAGCTCAAAACTTGTACGTGTTGTTGCTTAGTATGGAATAGTTGCTTGTATTAGAAATATAGAGGTGTAGACATAATTAATCAATACCATTTCTTGGGAATACTTACACCTTATTCTTGATCTTGATAAGATAGGTTGTATAAGATTTACTGCTTATTTCTGGTAGTTAACCACATGAGCTCTTTCCCATAATAGAGTACATATACAAATACTGATACTAATACCTAGAGCTTAACTATGATGCCAAGTGTTACTAGTTTTACATAATGATATCTATACTTATCACAATAATGACACTCATGCTAACTTAGTTGCATAAGATCTTTCCACGAGCTCATACATGTTGAAACATAGTTGAACTGACCTAGTAGGTAATAAATATGGGTAGCCTGTGTACTCATTATGACCTTTATCCATATTTATCAATGGTGTTCATAGTAATAGAGTAGAATCAAACATAGTGAAAGCAAAAGGACCATGCTTCTGGTTTAAACACATACATGTGACAGTATTACCTTGCTTTGAACATACGACATTACCCTAATTAACAATGATACCAATATAAATGGTATTAGCTCATGGTTCAGAGTAAGCTACTATGTATAAGTAAATCATAACAAATAAGTATCATGACCATTTTGTTTAAGTATTGTATTCTAATTCGATAAGTAATAAGAGCTATGGATATGTTATGGATATTCAATAAGCCCAATCATGCTTTATGTATTCCTTATCACTTTTCCTTTACAATGGTTAAGCCTATCGTAATCAATGGTATTGCTAGTATTCCACTTACTATAAATATTTACAAGGTATGTAACTCAATGTGAAACACCAGGACTCAGATTCGTATAAGCTAAACCAACTCTGTTCTATCAAAATGTAACACTAATTAGTACAATGGTTCTACTTCATTACTAGTATCATGTTCGTATCACGGTAATATCATAATGATTACCATAGTGTTACTCTTTCATACCTGTATTATGCTCTATTATTATTGGTATACTATCTAGGCATTATAGGGGCATGTTTGGAGTCAAATTACAGATGCCAACAAGTGGCAGTAATGGGACACGATGCTGGTTGGAAGACCTCAGAACTGATGCCATTAGACACAGACTCAATCCTAAGGCCTACTAAGGAGAAAAAACAACACATGCTAATTAATATAGGAGTCAAGCATGCAAATAAACCTTCTCACAAAGAAGCGCTAGTTGGTGATGGAATCCAACATCGTGGGATCGATGCGCGAAGGGGATGAGTTTCGGCGGTTGGGAAAGTTACGTTGACAACCTGCTTAACGAACTTACGCCCTAGTTCAAGCTACCTCATCGAGCAATGGGAAACCCTTCAAGGAGTCCGATTAAGTCTAGTCAACGTTGATCCCAGGTACAACACCACCTTCCCTGTGCTGTCACCTTGGGTAGGAAGTCTAAAAGATTATGGAATTTATGGTACCACCTACTATACCAAAGCAGAGGGGGGACAATTGACAATCCGGTTTACATGCAAGGGCAGGGTAACTAACCCGAAACCACTTTGAGAGAATCCTCATAGAGAGGGGTTGCTCCCAAGTGATCCTCATAATACGTGCAACCACTACACCAACACCAACAAAGTAGGGTTGATTACTCTGTTATCCCCAATGAGACCTCGTGCTTGACCCTTGTGTTAGAAGGGGTTACCAAATTCGATGATATAGCAACTAGATTTCACTCCCTAACTCAAATCTCTATGTTTGTTTAGCAACTTTGGAAACTTATTCTGACAATCCTATTCCAAATCTATACACTTAAGCTAAGATGGGTTTGAAGAGCCCTAGAAAAGTTGCTAGATAAATTTTAATTAGCGCTTGATTTTAGGTTGTTGTTACTCAAAGGAGTGGTCGTAAAAATGATGGTGTTTTGACTCGACTCTTTAAACCATGTAAGAGGAAAATGAAATGCAATAATTTCAACTTCGATGAAAACTAGATATGGGAAGGAGCAAGAGGTTTCAAGCAAAGAAATAATTTCTTGATTGATTACTATGTGTGCACTGCTAATGATAAAAAGTATGAGATAATTATCCAAATAAATGGAAGCAGTCTCACAAGATATTTCAACCCATTTTATTTTGATACAGAGTAATACAAAATATTATTAAAATAAAAAAAATAAAAAAATGGAAATTCACATTGAAAGCAAACAATAGTCACGAGGATAAAACCATAAGGCTCTTTTCCAATACTTACATGTTAATAATATGTAGTGCACCCCCTAAATCAATAATCAACTTTTGGATTTTTTTAATGATGGCGACACACTGTTAAACTTGCATATCATCTCATATTTGAAGGAGTTGTCCCCATCCTCCTTATCCCATTTAATAGAAAGTTTTGGAGTCACGATTGAGGCTTCTTTATTCATAATGGAGGATGGATCATGGGTCTTTTAAAAAATGAGGGAATATTTAGTTGGTACCAACCTAGAAATAAACTCAACGCTACTTGAGTGTTCCTCTATATGAAGTGAGATTATTGACCGTGTCAACCTCGCTCTTTTCCCAGGGTATTTGGGTGGTAAGGTATCCTCTCTAGCAATGAGGGGTTCTTCTCCTCTCCATGGAAGAACTTATGGAGAACTTCTTTGACCTCTTGGGGAGGTGGGCCTTGGATTTTAGAAAGGGGAATCCTCTTGCATTACTGTTTGGAGGAGGAGCTAGGGTGGGTGCACCTCAAACTGGAAAAACCTTTTACCTACCTGCATGAATTAGAGTACGAACCTGTGTGAAATAGGTTCTACACTGTGAGGAAAATCCAAGGGGAAAAGAACAAGGGGAAAAGGAAGGGGACTTATTCATAGAAGCAACATAGTTGACATGATGCATGAAGTCTATTAGGGTTTTAATGAGCTCCTTTTTTGATATATTGAATGTAAGCTAAGGGGAAAAGAACATGGGGAAAAGGAAGGGGACTTGTTCATAGCAACAACATAGTTGACATGATGCAGGAAGTTTGTTAGGGTTTTAATGAGATCCTTTTTTTATATATGTGAATGTAATCCTACATGCATAGATAGAGAGGAGATGGCCAAGCCCGATAAGAAGATCAGGCCATGGATAGTTGATTAGGAATCTCAAAAGTTAGGTTAGGTTTTTTTTAATCATGTACAATTTCATTTGAATAATGAAAATGAAGATTCACCATTCCTGAGTTGAGTTTATGCATTTGTATGAATATTACATACTAGTGAATATTGATTTACATGAGAAATATTTGGTTGATTGTACGTGACCTTGATGGTAGAGTAATATATATTTGATTGTGTTGCTAGTAAGAAACGAAATGACTGATTTCGTTTATGAGGAAGAGGAGGACTGGGCATAATTTCTATAAAATTCTAGTTCTGTGTAATAGAGTAAAATCCCTTTGGAAGAATCGATGGTATAATCAATTTAGGGAACAAAACATTGGGAGGTGCGTTGATGGAATTTGTGCCAGAGGATATCCTTGTATTGCAATGTTTGTGGCAGGGATTTGATAAAGGGGAGTGTTGATAAGGGGAATGAGAGCCAACAACAAATCATGTTTAGGAAAAAGTGATCTATTGAAGAAAATGAAATTTGTTTACAGATCCAAAATGCTGTGGAAATAAAGGTTATAGAAATAATTATCAATCTTGGCGACATTGCTCCTCTGTTGGTTGTGTGATCTCCTTTGTCACTCACACTCATGTGGGATCCTTCCTTCTCTAGTGGGCTCCTTCCTTCTCTGTCGCTTGACCTCTATGTAGGCTCCTAATTTTTTGTCCGAGTTTGATGTCGATTGAGGTCGGTCGGGTTTTGTTTAGTGTGGGTTTTGAAATTTGGGCGCAATATTGATCATGGTTGGGGTTTTGTTTAGTCAGGGTTTTGAAATTTGGGCATAGTGCACGGGTTTTCTATAGTGGACGGGGTTTTGTTTGGTAAGGTTTTATATATTTATAATTATATATAATATAATTTATATATTATATAATAATATATAATATAATTTATATATTATATAATAATATATCATATAATTATATATAATATAATTTATATATTATATAATAATATATCATATAATTATGTATAATTTATATATTATATATTTTATATAATAATATAATAAATATATTATAATAATTAATATATGGTATAATTAATATATATTATATTGAGGGAGTAACAGTTAAGAACATGAGTTTACTCCCTAGAGTCATAGGGTTACGATGATATGATTGCAATGACGATGAAGATGACATTGGCGATGATGGCGACGATGGTGTTGAAAATGGTGATGATGACGATGATGATGATGATGTTGATAATGACAATGACGATGACGATGACGATGATGATGATGACAATGACGATGATGATGAAAATGATGACAATGATGATGTCGATGATGATAATGGATGACGATGATGATGGAAACGATGATGATATTGACAATGACAATGACAATGACGATGACAAGGATGATCATGAAGAGAATGATGATAACAATGAAAATGACGATGATAATGACAATGATGATGATGATGACACTGATAATGACAATGATGACGATGTTGATGATCATGATAATGACAATGGAAGAAAATGATGATGTCAATGACAATGATGATGACGATGATCATAATGATGATGTCAATGACAATGATGATGACGATGATCACAATGATCATAACGATGGCAATGATGATGACAATATTGATCACGATGATGGTGGAAATTGTGACAATGATGAGCATGATGATGACAATGACAATGATGATGATGATGAAAATGACGATGATGAGGATGACGATGACAACTACGATTATGATGACAATGACAATGAAAATGATGATTATGATGACGACAATTATGACAATTTGCTCATGGGTGATTAGAAACCACTAGACACCACTAGAGCACTCATTGCATCGATTGTTATCATTTGAAAATGCAAGACCGATTTCCATTTTCAAAGGATGCACCAACATATATAAACTTTGGAGCATCATGGTATGATTCATTTGAGAGGTGGTGATGAAAATCCATGTGTTTTCCTTTTGTTTCACATGTTGAGTGATATTCATATATTTTTAGGTGTGTTTTTTTGTTCAATTCATCTATTTTGATATAAGGTTTCACATGCTTACAACCTCTTCAAACATATTTCAGTTCAACACTAACATATAATTGTCTTTGATAGGGTGTTGAATCCAAAAAAGTGGTCATATAACAATCTATTAGATAGCCATAATCATATAAAAATTTCATAGGATTTTTAATGCATTTTGGAAATTATCCACATTGACAAGTTTTGTCAAATCAAGATCGAAAGCTCTATTCTTTTGAATTTCTTGAAAATGTAGAAGTTCCTTATAGAAAACTATATATTTAATTTTTTTCTCCTCTTAGTAATATTTCCAACAATTATTCATTTTCCTTGGACTAATTTCAAAATTGTGTTACACCCTTCTAAAATTAGTAGTTTACCCCATTTCCATGCAGTCTTTGTAGGTGCAATTTCATGGTTGGAGACCAACTTCCACCACCAATGGAGGATTATCGAAGTATATATGAAAGAATTTTTGTGTTGGGCATTGATTATACATCGATTGTAAACACTCAACAACCTTCATCTCTATCTTATGTTGTTTCAATATTCATCTTCCATGTCTCCTTCAAAATGACAACTCGCCATTTTTACCCATTTTAATGTAATTTTCTATCTTAGAATCCATAAGGATCAAAAAAATTTCCACTAGCACAAAAATGTTAATAAAAAAATTATATGCAAATATGGATTAGGAATATTTTTCCATCGTTTCCCCTAGGGTTCACTTTTTTATTTTATTTTTGGGCTACACTAAATAGTGTTTTGGTCCTATAATAGGGATTTTCGAGTAAAGTTAAAAAATTGTTTGACTTATTTGAGCTTTGTTCAAGTTATGTTCCAAACCTAAGGTCAAGACATTAATCATTATTTAAAACCCTTTTACTTCGACAATCGGGTCCAACTCCTACTAAATTTTGTTCCCTCGATTTCAAGAAAGGGAATCTTGCAATTAAGGTTAATTTCAGACCAAACTACAAAAATGTTCTCAAGGATATATTTGTAGGTATCATTCCTATAAACCTTGATCTCAATTTATTTTATAGCCCTCTTCCTTCATCGAATTCTCTTCTTCCTTCATCAGGTTCCTTATTAGGTTCATCCTTGGCCTTTGTCAATTAATGAACTTATGGAGCTATCCTTGTAACTATAGTCTTTAATGGCCTTCCTTTCCATGGGATTTTCTAAAGAAATTTGCAAGTAGATGGAAACCACATAATCCTATAAATTTATCCCTAGTTCACAATGAAAGGCACAACACATACCCAAGTGGTCGTTCTATAAAACCCATGAAAATTTCCACTGGTTACTCAAGTGAACACATTATACCCAAGAGAACAACCATGGTGATGGGTATACTGTTGGGAGTTCCATGTGTTAATACTAAAAATGGTTTTAGTCTGGCCAAGTCTATGAAAGACAAAGATCCAATTTGGGATGCAATTTTTGGAGAAAATAAGCTCCACCCAACAAAGATCGAAGAAAATGGAAACTAGTGGTTTGCAAATATAATTCTAAATAGGCCCTTGACATCTGTTCTTAGCATGAATAAGAGTAAAGAGTGTGATTTTCTTGTGTTTTCAAAACATAAAAAATTCTCTAGGATATAAGTGAACTGTTAAAACAATGAACTCTGTTTTAGCCTCGTGCCAAGCAGCTTAAAACTTGTGTCACCCAATTTGTGTACTTTGAAAGAAAAATATTGTTTATGGTTTACATGATGAATTGATGATGGAAATAAGTGGGTGTGTGAGTCATATTTGAGTCCAAAAACCCTCCCATATCATTAAGGAACGTGAATAGTCTATCCATCTCAAATTTCAGTGCATACAGAAACAGTTTGTGAAAATTTCAACGTTGGCCCCACTCATGACAGGTAACTGGCGTTGCCCATGTCTAGTCCTAGTACAATGTCTTTTCATTGTTCCTTTTAAAATTCGTTCGACACATGCGTTCCCACATCTAGTACTGCAAGGACATGTAATAACGTCGATAAAAAAATACTAGTTGATAAATTGTAGAAGCCTCATCAATTATTTCTTGTCTTTGTTTTTTTTTCTGTCATCTAAGTACTTCTTTGCTCCATAAATTAAATACTATTAGTATGAAATCATTATTCAAATACAAAATGTCATCTAGCGCCTTCTTCTTGCCACCAAATGCATGGGCCTAATTGGCATGATGTTGGGTTTGAACAACATAGGCGATGGAAATAAAGAGCACGACCATGACGATGGGTATATTTTTGGGAGTTCCATGCATGCCATTAATCCAAGAAATTTGAAACGAAACAAGGACGAGATCGGATATATAGTGTGGGTGTGTGAGTCATCTTTGATTTTGGAAACACACATGGTCCAAAGTCCCCTGTTTTTAAATAGTTTCAATGAAGATGCACCTATAGAAATGACAAGCATGTTCATCGAAACTTCATTGATGAAATAAAATGACAACAATGATGACATTTACGATCATGATGGTGTAAATATGAATGAGCTTCTCTCGGTTTCAAGAACAATTTATCCTCTATTGAACAAGGCAAACCATGTGAAGGTGGAAGCTCATATGGCCCCTCCCCTCTCCCTCACATCACTCTGGTCAATTCCCCAATACCCAATCTATAAAATAGAAAACAATCGAAAGAAACATAGTAAGATTCATGCATAGAAACTACCAAAACAAAAATTAATGAAGGTAAATGAAATTACGTGTTTGTAAATGATATTTTTAGTTTACCACGTACTCTAGTATGGTAACTATGTTTAGGTTTCACATAATAATTAAACAACATGTAACATAGGATATAAAAAAGTCACATAAAACTTAAAAACATGTAATTAACCCATGACATAAGTAAATTATTTTAAGAGAATAATTCATACAAATTAAAATATATAGTTATGTACTTGATCCAACTCAACATCTGTATCATCCTTATTTTGTATCTTCTTCTTCTTCTTCAAACTAGACATTTGTATCATCATTCAGTTCGGAAATTGTGTTGAAAGGATTGATGATATCATCATCATCATCAATGTTATTTTCAAGCATATTTTCATCAACATCATCATCAAGAACTACATTGTCTCCTACGTCTGGTTCATCTTCTTAGTCTTCTTTTTTTGTCAACCCATGATCTTTCGACTATGCATGATTTGGCGCATCATCGCCTTCTTCACTATCATATTCTTCATGTACAATAGTATACTTAACTAACCTTCCTCTTGGATCATATCTAACAACAAATGACCAATCCCTCTCACCGGGAACCTTTGAGTAAAAGACCTGTTCACATTGGCTTGGAAAAACATAGCGATCATGTCCTTTTTCAAACACTGTTGTTTTAATCATTGGAAATCCATTGGCATGCTAAATAACAATTCTTTCCTCATCATGTTCATGCATTCGTAACCTATACCATTTGACGTTGAACATAACTGATTTGAAGGAATTAATGTCACACTCAAATATATCATTCAAATACCCATAATATCTATTTTCAGATTCTCGGGGATGTATATCACTCCTAGAGGAAGCATTAGTGACCTGGAATACTACAGTTATCCCAATATTAGAAGTTTTCCTAGTTTCATCCAACTGTTTCATGTGAAATTTACAGCCATTGCACCACATAGCCTTGTGGTGTTTCAACTGCAATATGCCAGAAATGTAAAATATGCATTGTCAATTAATAAACATATTTATATAACTTGGAAAGTATCTGAAAAATACACACCTACAATCACATTAATATAATATAAAATAACTGAATAAAATGGGTGAATTTGATTGCATGTCCATCTTTCAAACATATGCTAAATCAATTTCCCTCTGCATAACATTGGCATCACTATTACGACGAGCTTCTCTAACCAATTCATACAGTTGTTGACATGATAACCTACCACCATGATGTTGTTTACATATTTTAATCCATACATTCATCCATTCAAGATTGTTTGCAATGTATAAATGCATTGCATCCCAATCTTGAGCAATTGAATCAAAAAATCATAATTCACCAATATAAAGATTAGTTATAACCATGGTAAATATTAATAATTGATGAAATAATAGATATTAATGAGTATGATCATATACACAAAAAATTAAAATTTATATGTATTAATATAAATCTCCACAATTATTAATATATTAACTCCAAGTTTTTTCATTCTACCTTTCCCCAACAGGTGCTCCTCATCTTCAAATATTTTGATGGAGTTCACATCCCAAATGTGATCCACTACATGCATAGCTGGCGCTGCTAATTTAGGAAGATACTAAGTAATATACATCATGGATTGATATACCATATATCCTTCCACCATAGAACCCTCAAGACGTGCTCTTTGTCTAGCCAAATACTTCACTGATTTCAAGTGCCTCTCCACCATCCACATTGACCTTGTGTGTCACACATTTCAATCTGCTCAACTTGGTGTATGAGGTAGTGTTCTTGTGAATTGAAAAATGTTGGAGGTAGATACTTTTTCATTTCACACATTAGTCGAGGAATTTCTCTCTTCCAATACTTTATATCATCTTTATGGATTTATTTCAATGACAACCATCTACAGATCATGACACAAGAAAATAAGATGTTTCAACATAACATAATATATATTACATTACAAGTAAAACACATGTCATTAAGTACAACAACAAATTGAAATAACATTTTTCATATAAATCATAGCTACTTACCTCATGTATTTTCCAAGATCATATATAACTTGTTTGACGTTGATGTCAAAATTGGTTGGGAGAGACAACGGTAGAACATACTGTAAAAAAAAAAAATGAATCGTTATTTGTTTTGACCAAAGTAGAAAAATAAAATAAAATCTTAAAATATGTATATGGAAAATACATAAATATGTATACCAAAATTATTACCTTAATGAAGGTATGCCTCGATCATGTGTTTTTACCCCACCAAATTTACCTTTTTTCGTTAAGATATTATTTATGTTTGAAGCAAAACCTGTGGGAAATTTAATTCTTTGAATGACCTCTTTTACGTCATTGGTTTGTTGCTCTGTTAATAACCATGGAAGGTTATTTCGGTCTCCATAGCTATTTGATTAGATCAGACTTCACATCGCATGATTGGCTTCCTCAATTTCAATACAAAATTTGACAATTTTTTCTTTATCCCTCCTACCATCTATGATTCACCATAACGTTTATGTCACATTCTTGCCGATAAGCATTGTATTAAACAAATGAGCTATTTTTAGCTCCTCATAGTAGGGAAACCTCATGAATTGAGTGGGATAACATTTTATTCTTCGTGGAAGCCCATTATTAATACCTTCATGAAGCATAAAATAAATCACAACAATTCAAATACGGTAAAATAAATTCAATAATTAAAATAAAAATTCAAAACATTGCATACACGATACATAAATAAATTGCGTACCTTGATGATTTATATTATATTCCAATCTCCATAGGTGAGGTGTCATTCTTCGTGGTTTTAATCCAGTCTCTTCTTTCCCATTGAAAATATGTTTTTAGTAGTACGATACATATGGTTCTTATGGAGGAGGTGCCTATACTCATCAAACACTACCTTTCTTAAATTTTTTGAATGACGATACTTCATCTTAGGAACACAAACTGGACATGAAAATTTACCCTTTGTTTGAAGACCTGCAACAAATGGATTAATGTCAATTATACGATGGGATTATTTAAAAAAAATGCATGATATCTTTAAAAATTTATATAGTATTAAAGTGCAACAGAATGCTACATACCACAAAAATGTGTTAGTCCTGGAGCATCATGAATTGTCCATACATGTATTCCACGGAATTGAAATTTCTTCTCCTTGATTGGTTTACAGATGTCATACATAGTGATGTCAACCCATAACTTTTGTAGCTCGTCGATAAGAGGCTCGATATATACATTCATATCTTTGACTTGGTACTTACCTAATTGTTTGAAATTACACACATACATATATATATAATGCAAAAAACTAAACAAATGAAAATGTTACATTAAAAAAATTAATGTAAACAAAAACCCAGAACAATCATTGTCAAATTATGTGCTCCCTCTTTACTGAAATCCAAGGAGGAATGTTATTGTTGATAAAAACAATAGGCCACACTGAATAAATAGACCTAAGCTCTTCGAATGGATTAACACTGTCAACTGCCAATGAAATCCTAACATTACGAGGTTCATCTGTGAAATCTGCCCATTTTCCCTCAATTTCCCTCGATGCATAACCATTTGCAAGCATTCGAAGAACACCATCTCCACTTCTGTTCTGTGCATGGTAATCCATAAATTGTGCTATGATTTCACACCTAAACAATCACTGCAAATGTGGAATTATGGGAATATGATGAAGAACCTTTCGAGGCACCTTTTTTGATACTTGATCAGTTCAATATCTACTGATAAGACATTGTCATCATTATGTTTTTGACGCATGTTATCCATAATATATAATATGATCATTAAGACATGCATTTATAGTTTGATACTCCATTCCAATGTCTTTCATAATGGCATGCAAATCTTGATATGTGCGAGGTAAAATATTTGACGATGGTAAAAAAAATTCACCTAACAATCTACAACATAACAAATAACTAGTTAATGTAAAGAATATTAATAGTAAATATTACATTCTTATTTTACACATTAATTAACAATAGAAAAAATAGAAAAAAGTAAACATTTATGTATATGATATGAAACATATTACACACCTTAGGATCTGTGTCATACAAGTGTTCGACAAATGATTGATAACCTTTAAGTCCACCAACAACAATGTAGTGGAGAGAATATTTTCTCTTGAGCCTTTATAAATTCATTTATTTTCCTTTTCTAATAGAGATTCATCATAAATACCATCACTGTCCCCATCCTCATCTGATTGAGCAAACAAATCTTGGATCATTTGATTTGTCCCATTATCTTGTGTAATGTCCCCTCCGTTACGACAACAAATAACGATGTACAAAGGTGAATGGAATTTTTTTTTTGCATAAAGAAATTAAAATCATCACAACAAAATTAATAGCCTCTTGAGCGACACATCATCATAATCAATAATGACACAAAGCTAACAAATTAACATAAATAATATTAACGCAGTTCAACACATCAAAATAAACTGAAGAAAAATACCATAAATGATAAACCATGTCACTGAATAATAAAATAACTATCCGCCCAACCTATCCTGCATGGTTAGGACCTCCAAGAAACATAAGCAATTCTCAAGCCTAGGATTCATCCGATTAATTTTTACCACTTAAGGTCTCAGGGCTAGCAACTGTTCTGAGGAACAAGGAGGTGTCTAAGTCCCTTAATCAATCACAACTCATAACTCCAGTCTATATTATTAGTCATGCATCAACATTATTCCATGGCACAAGAGTAATGTAACTACTAAAACAATCATACATCAACGTAATTAATGGCGCAAGAGAATCTATTTACTCAATCAATCATACTTCGACATAATTAATGGCGCAAGAGAATCTATTTACTCAATCAATCATACATCTACATAATTAATGGCGCAAGAGAATATATTTACTCAATCAATAATACATCGACATAATTAATGGCACAAGAGAATCTATTTACTCAATCAATTGTACAAAAACATCATTTTAATGGCGCAAGAGTAATCATCAATTTTATTTCATGGCGTGAGTAAGCTAATCACATAACCACTTAACAAACTATAAGGAGGCCAACCACATGTAAGAAATATTAAACTTCATAGGTAAGTTATATATTCTTATTAAGAGCTACATCAACTCATAAGAAGCAATACATAAGATCACATTCCAAATTACATCTGCCACCAGTACCATAATCAGGTCACACATAATAAATAATTATTATAGGACATGGCCACTTAAGGTCATGACTATAAGAGAAGTCATTCAAGGTTGCAAGGAACCAAGGTAATTCGTTGGCAGACACTAAACGATTTTCCAGAGCCTAGGTAATTTTTTGACAATCATTGAAACAAATTGCAAGGGCATGGTAATTCGCTGGCAACCATTAAACGAATTGCAAGAGCATGGTAATTCGATGACAATCTTTAAAGGAAATGCAAGATCATGGTAATTCGTTGACAACCATTAAGCGAATTGCAAGAGCATGGTAATTCGCTACAAAAACTACACAAGGAAGAATGCTACAGGGAGTGTTCCTCTAAGCACTGGAGGAGAATCGCTCTGGTGAGAGAGCTCAAATAAATCTCTCTAACAATAAAATAAGAATAAAGCTCACTACAGGAAGTGTTCCTTTCAGCGTTGGAGTAAATTTTTCTCTGGTGAGAGCTCCAAGAAATCGCTTTAAGAATAAATTCTGAGTAAGGTTCGCTACATGAAGAATTCCTTTCGACGCTGGAATAATTTTTGCGACTGGTGAGAGAGCTCAAATAAATCACTTGAAGAATAAACTCGGAATAAAATTCGCTACAGGAAGGGATCGATACTAAGCAACCAAAGGGTACCT
The DNA here is from genome assembly GCA_009831015.1 of Picea engelmannii. NCBI lineage: Eukaryota > Viridiplantae > Streptophyta > Pinopsida > Pinales > Pinaceae > Picea > Picea engelmannii. The sequence continues at coordinate 181,309 of ML806825.1, forward strand.
ATGGACAGACAAAAGTTGAATTATGAAATCAACCAAAGGTTGCAACAATCGTGGTTGTCCCAAAAATTTAATAAAATTTTGATAAGAATCCCCCAAGGCACCAATCAATCGCAACCATACAATAAGAAATTAATGAAAACAAAAATGGCTTGGGTCGAGGGTTCATCGAGGAAGCGGATCAGATCTTAATCCCAACCTGTACATTTACTTCGAGACTCTCGCCAACCCATTGCACCCTTACATTCTATTGTTTATGGGGTTGGCAGCTCGTCGTGCATTCATTGATGCAAGATAGTCATAAGGGAAGGATTATTGCTATCGTAAATAATTACAATTTACCTAGAACTTGGTTGGATATTCAAATTTCAGCACCACTATGGAAATTATGATCCATTTTTCAAGACTCCAAAACTTGGTTGAGAAATTAATCCTAGAAAACTAGAATTTCAGTATCTAAATTACACTAAAACCCATTGTATATCATGACAAATCGATATTAGAATTACGATCATAGTTTATGGATCATTTACAAGAATTCTATATGGAAAAAAAAATCTTAACACAACTACAAATACAACTCAAATAAGAATATTGTAACTGAAGACAAAGATGGCCTGGTGATGATCTTCGACAACTGGCGTTCCTTCCGACCTCCACTTGCTAATCGTTGAGATTTCACTGGTACCTCCCAACCAATGCTAGGGGTACTCTTCTTCCCCCTTATCCCCTTGATTCACAAAGGGGCCATGCACACACACAACCATAAATCCTCTAGCTCCCAGCTTGCCTCACAAGATAGGCCACCACTCTCTCTCAAGCTGGGTATCCCAACTCCCACAAGTAAAACCAATCAAAATTTCTGCAACATAAATTTACCCATAACCAGTGATCCCTTTCCCAAATTTTTCATTTGCTTAATAGGATTTTCCTTAATGACACATTCCCCTTTCACAATTAATTCACTTTTTAATTAAATAATTTTGAATTATTCCCCCCATACACCTGTCACCCTTTCCCCAAATTGCACAAGTAAATTCCTCAATTTATTTTAATTAAGTCAATTTCCCTCACCTTTCCTAAAAGCACTCCTTAAATCACTCCTAGTTGTCTATTTATTCCCCTTATTCCCAATTAATGATTGACACCTTACTAATTCTGAGTTGAGTTAAAATATGATTCTTCTCTAGTTAGACTAGTGTTTACTAGACTCTAGATTCCTTTCTATGCGTACACATTCTCTCCTCTTTGTTTTCTTTCTTATTTTAAAAATTCCCCTTTAATGATTTCTTACACATATGTGCCTTAAATCAAATCATTAGGATTACTTCATTTTACTTAATTCTTTTATTTATTTACCTCATTCCCGTTTTGATTTAGTTATTAACTCCAATTTATCCTCTTTACAAAACTTAGACTTAGGCTTAATTAAATTTTATTTGAAAAGGCTTAGACTCTTATAGGGATTTATAATTAATAATTTACTCATTAATTAATTATTTTAAATCCGACAATGTCAAATTAATTTATCGTTTTCTAGGCCACCTAGATTTATTGACTCAAGTTTCTTTTTAAATCACATGACGTTCCCTTCAAGATGCACTCTCGTGCATCCAAGGGTGCCACTCACCTTTTGACTGGTTTAGTATTTTTCCAACCCCTAGAGTGAGCACTCCATTCGAGAGACCTCGCAAGAGACTAAGGGATTCTAAGGAATAAGGACCCTTCCTTATTGTGCGCCTCTTAGAAATCTTCGTGAGCGATTGTCTTAGTCTTCCCTCACGACATCGTGTATCTCTCGAACTAGGTAATCGTTAACCTATAATTTGAGCCATAGAGGGAGTGCTAGTAGGCTATGATAGGGAATCTTCCACACCTCTCCCTCAATATCTGGTCTATGTGCATGGCCCCTTTACTCCCTATGTGATTCATATTAGCAAGCAATCGTCAACCTGCATCCATCAATGAAACACTACCAATGATCTATATACAAAATCATGCTATAATCGATCATATGTCACATATGCATAAATGAAATACTCAAACCAATACAATCCACTCCCTGACTCAACTATGATTCCAAGGAGGTCCTTTCATGCCATCATCATACACACTCTGCAATGTCTTGCACACTCAGGGAAAACTCATCAATAGCATCTGTGAATACGCATATATCAATAACATCAAATCATAACCATCAACATCATCATAAAAATCCATAAGTGAAATATATAACCATGTATTATAACTGGATCACTCACACACAAGTGTCCTCAAAGAATAAGTCAATAACATGTGCTCACAAGAGCGTGATGTTACATACACCCCCTCTTGTTTTAAACTTTGTCCTGAAGTTGTACAATATATAAAATGCAGTATCTCACAATATTTATATGTCTAATCTATCAAATAAGTAAGGAAACTACTGACGCATATCATATGCGTCCTCCCAGGTAGCCAAGTGTGGACTATAATTGTCCCACAGGACCTTGACCTGATCGACTCTTCAATGTCGTAGCTATTGAGTGCAATGGTCCAATATGCGGATTAGCTCCGCCGTGAGTGCACCCTCATCCGACACCTGCAAATAACTCATGTCAATCACATGTGTAGGATCACTAACATAATGTCTCAAAATAAATACATGAAAAACATCGTGCATACGCCTCAAAGAGTCAGGCAAGGCTAGTCGATAGGCCACGAGCCCCTTCCTTTCCACAAATTCGAAAGGTCCCACAAACCTAGGAGAGAGTTTATCACCCTTTCCAAACTTGATCAAACCCTTTTGCAGTTTCACCCACAAGAAAACTCAGTCACCAGCTTCATAATTGTGGTCGATGCGATGCACATAAGCATAACTCTTCTGTCGATATTGCGCTTCTTTAATCCTTTGTCTTATGGTTTTCATTTGTTCTTCCATTTCTTGGATCACTTATATTCCTACCAGGACCCTATCCTCAAGTTGATCCCAACTCAATGGCGTCGGACATAGTCACCCGTAAAGAAACTCAAATGATTCCATCTTAATGGTACGTGATAGCTGTTGTTGTATGCAAACTCTACCAGTGGAAAAAACTCTTCCCAATGCTTCTGTTGGTCCATCACATACATACACAACATATCTTCCAAAATTTGGTTCGTTCTTTTTGTCTTCCCATCAGTCTCAGGGTGATATGTTGTACTAAAGTTTAGTTGTGTCCCCAAGGCCTCTTGGAAACTAGTCCAAAATCGTCTTGTAAACACCGATCCTCGATCGAATATGATCCTTCTCGGTACACCATGTAACCTTACAATATGGCTGATAAAAACTCTAGCTATGTATGGCACTTGATACGTCATACGTATAGGAACAAAATGCACACTCTTCATCAGAGTGTCAACTACCACAAAAATCAAGTCGTGCCTCCTTGCCTTCAGTGACAATCCAACAATTAAATCCATCGAAATGACCTCCCATTTTGATTCCGGAATAGCATGTGGCTGTAGTAATCTTACCGAATGTCTATGTTCAAATTTCACTTGCTGACATTCTATACATCTCGCCATGTATCTAACTATGTCCACCTTCATTCCTTTCGAGAAGAATAAGGGCTTAAGGTCTACCCTCATCTTCGTGACTCCTAGATGAGCCATGTACATTTCTCTATGAGCTTCTCTTAAGATCAAACTTCTCAATTCGTCGTTAGGCGGTGCATAAATCTGGTTATTATACCTCATCAATCCGTCGTTGCCTAGCATATATCCTCTAAAGCTTGGTACCATCATGGTGTCTTGTCCGATATTTTCCTTAACCTCTTTATACCAGTCATCATCGAACTCTATAGTTAGAATATTTTATCGAAGATTCATCTGAAGAGGTATCACCAAGAATATGTGTGGTCTCCGACTCAATGCATCTGCCACTCTATTCACTATTCCTTTTATGTAAGTGATCTCAAAATTGTATTCGCTAAGTAATTCTGACCAACGTCTTTGTCGCACGTTCAAGTCACTCTGCGTAAATATGTGTTGCAACCCACAGTGATCTGTTTTTAGTTCGAATTTCCATCCGATCAGATAGTGTCTCCACATTCTCAAGGCATACATAATGACCAATAACTCCAAATCATGCGTTGCGTAGTTCTCCTCATGATTTCTTAATTTCCTTGAGATGTAAGCGACCGCTCGACCGTCTTGCATGAATACTCTGCCTAAACCTTCATTGGATGTGTCTATGCATACCAAGAATTCCTTGTCCATGTCAGGGAATTTTAGTATCGACGTTGTCGTCAACAACCCCTTGAGCCTTTGGAATGAGTTCGTGCACTTCTCGGTCCATAAAAACTTCTTGTTTTTCTTCTATAATTCCGTGATCGGATTTTCTATCTTCGAAAAACCTTCGATGAAACGTCGGTAATATCCTGCTAAACCCATAAAGGTGCGTAATTTTGGTATATTTTTCAGTGCAAGCCATTCCATAATAGCCTCTACCTTCGTTGGATCCACATCGATGTCTTCGCCGGAGATAACATGCACTAAGTAATGAATTCTTGATTAGTAAAAAGAGCATCTCGACAATTTTCCCGTATAATTTGTTTTCTCATAAACATTGTAGTACCAAGCGCAAATGTTCATCATGTTCTTCCATCTTACGAGAATATATCAAGATGTCATCAATGAATACTTGAACAAACTTTTCCCAAGTATTCGCGGGACACCCCATTCATCAAGCTCATGAATACCACAGGGGCATTTGTTAGTCCAAACGGTAAAACGGTAAAATCGTAATGTCCGAACCTTGTCTTGAATGTTGTCTTAGGAATTTCTTCCTCTTTAATTCGTAACTGGTGATAACCTAATCTCAAGTCGATCCTTGAAAACACCGTCACACCTTTCATTTGATCAAACAAATCATCTATTCTAGTCAATGTATATTGGTTCTTGATAGTTTCCTTGTTCAATTGACGGTAGTCAATACAAAGTGTCCACGACCCATCCTTGTTTCTTATGAAAATAACAGGTGCACCCCACGGTGATACACTTGGACGTATAAGTCCCAATTCCAACAATTCCTTCAGTTGCATTTTCAACTCTTGTAACTCAAGCGTTGACATCTAATATGGCATTCTTGCTATCAGTTCAGTTCCAGGTTTCAAGTCAATTGTAAACTCCAACTCTCTTTCGGGCGATGTTGATGGGTCCTAGATCCATGATTCAATAGTAGGAACCAAAATCGCCACAGAGGCCCAATTAGACTCTGCAGAGTTTAATAGTGGAATGGTTCTCTAGATCTTACGATCCAACCAATTTATCGATGGGCTTTATGTTTTCGTGTGAAGGCTCTTCCTTCATTTTGGATTATCTCTTTTTGTATTTTCTCTTGGGTGGGACCGATATGAGATGTAAGATGGTATAAACAAACTTGGTAACAAACAAAATTAAGTTCTAACTACTGGGGAAGAGGCTGAACTTGGGATAACCCGCTGCTCAAGCATGCAGACAACGATTCTATACCACATGCCTAGTACTAATACATTAACCATGTGAGCATCAAATTACTGTCTAAGAAACTAATTATCAGAAAGAAAACACATATGCAATAAGATAATGGCAAGAAAAATAATTCATCTACCATAATCATTCATCACACGATAACACAACGATTCATATTCATCATTAAAGTAAAGAACAAAAAAATATTGCACCAGATAACTTGAAAATAGATTAAATAGCTCTTACTCATTACAACATCATTCATGAAAGGATATAGGAAATACTTTTTCTCCACGAACAATCACATGCATTTGATGAAAATAAATTGTCTCTGGTCCAGAAGGACTTCTTAATTCATAGCAGCTTCAAAATAATTCTTAACAACCTGAAAGAAAGAGTTCTTGCAAAAACCATTGACCCTTAACTAATTGGCTGATGTATTTATTTATAATGTAAAATTCAACTGAAAATAACGGTTAAGTGCAGTTTAAGCAAAGCAAAATTCACCACGTGGCATCATCTTCTAATAGTTTCTTTAACAATCAACCCGAGATATCACTTGAAAGGGTGACTTCTCTCATAATCAGACCAACTGATAAACAAATCTTGGCAAGTTTGGGCCCATGTAAATCTGTGCTGTTCCATTGGAGCCGCGTGAATTCCTCTGATGTCCATCACATGCGCCCGGTACTTCACCAGACTGGTGTTCAACTGCTGTAGCATAGTTCAAGCTCTAATTAGATGGTCCATAAATCGTTGCACTTGTGCTGGCACTGTGTCGGTCATCTTCATGAGCTCTTCAGCCCATAGTGAATCTTGCTTGGCATGTGACTCGACTATGTCGCACAAGTCGACAAAATTGTCGGGGGTGTCGAACTCGGGAAGTCCGATGTCCTTTATCGCCTAGTTGATTCTCAGACCCAGTTTCTCTCAGATTCCTCAGCAAAGTTACAGAGCCAATTTTGCTCAATAGTCGGGGAGATCTTTCCTCCAATCGGAATAAAAAATCATTTAGAAATTTTCTTCCCAGACAAGATATATGAAAAGCATAAGCAAGAGGAAACCAGGCTGATGTGTACCTGTGAAGATCACTAAGTTTGATTGTTTGATACTTACATGATCTTTGCAACCTTTCAGATTACCTGCGCCGTCTCTGTTAGCGCCACCACCTCTCTTCATTTATGGTGAGTTACATCCGTGCACCATGGCATGGTGGATCAGGTACGAAAAACATGAGGGTCAAAGTCACGCTAGTGGACGGTTTCCCCTTGGGGTCGGGAAAGGATGTCAGGGCCAAACATGTGCCGAGAGTACGAGTAAGTTCCAAAAATATCGGATACTGTTATAAGGGAAGTCGTTAAATGTTTCAGATCAAGGCAAGTTGCTCATATGGAAGTCACATCGGCAAGTGCATCACTCATCATTAGTTCATTATTGAGGCTGGGGAAATTAAAAAAAATCGAGATGATTGTACTGCATATCCTCCGCAACCCCTATTGGCTGCATTTCACACATCCTAGATCATACCTGTCGCGCGGAAGTGATGCACTCATTCTTTGAAACATCCCGTCATAAGGCATTCAATGTTCCCTAGTGCTTTTCGGCTCGCAGCCCTGCTCTGCTATAAATTCTAGATGTTTTGTATGTGCTCTACGTAACAATCGAGCTTATGCACTAGTGTTGACTTATCTTGTGAGCCCAACTAGATCAAATTCTGCGTTTGGTCCTTTGTCCAGTCACAGACTTCTAGGCGAATACGCTGTTGCACCATGGGATCTCCTCAAAATGCGAGACGGGGTCTGCGGGGTAGTCAGAGTGCTAGGCCTGGGCCCTACATGTCTGGGACTCATTTTTATTAGCAACGGGTATTCCTAAGGTCCCAAAGGAAAATTCTTACCTTCGTGAGGAAACTATAGTGTCGCTCCATGTGGAGGCCGAAGTGGAAGATACTACGTCAGAAAGATTCGGGCTGGAGAGCATGCTCCCTCAACAGGAGATACCACATAGGAGAGGGAGGCCTAGGAAAAATAAGGAAGTTGGGGAACACCAAAATCCGATTGAAATGTGTGCACGATCAACTACCAAAGAGTCCTTAATGCATGCTATCTGGCTCGAATCGGTCAAAACCGCAAGTCAGGGTTGTGGGAGCAGAACGAGAAGGACGAAAAACTAGGGTTCGAACGTTCGAGATCCTAACCAATAGTTGGAGCAGGCACAACTTTCCATAGCTGAACTTTACCAGGAGAATAGAGAATTACGATGACACTTGGCGGCAAAGAGCTCTGAGGTTGCAACACCGCAAGGTCGTGAAGGTAATGTAACCTAGCTCAAGACACAACTTCGAGAAGCACAAGATACGATCGTGCGGCTACGCGAAGCTCAAAGGGTGTCAGAAGAGTAGAACATGAAAGCACCTCAAGGAGAGTATAGAAGCCCCAGGGAAGGTCCGCGCGCGGAAGAGGCGTGATTGACTAAATCTGTTTTGTATTCTCAGACACAAAATCGAATTTTAGTATTTTTCCCTTTTTACTGTGAAAATTTTATTGTTCTCAATGTAACCAGGTCGGTTAGCCAAAAGGCACTGGTAGTGCCTATCATATGTAACTGAAATCATATGGAAATCTAATATATAAGTCTTCGAAATTTTGACGAAAGGATTCTGGTCATGGTGGTTAAATGCATTTTCCCCTCTGTTCAACAACACAGGTATTCCAACAGAGGACGAACACCTTCAGTAACCACTCACATAACCAGATCAAAGATCAACACACTGATGTTTTCACGTGGTAAAACCCCTACGAGGAAACATCCACGGCCCCAGCCAACGCAGCCACTTGGAGCAGTTTATTAATGCAAAGAAAAAGATTACAGAGAGATTTTGCAAGAGAGTTTCTCACAATCGATCATCGGCAAATGACCCTCCATGCTCTTTAAATAGAGATCATGGACCAATCGGGTGTTAAGCCATGGATCAATGGCCATTAAGATCGAGGAGAGTATGAACCGTCGGATCACTCTATGTCG
>ML806825.1:194353-209898 GCA_009831015.1 Picea engelmannii
TTACTTAATAAGGCAAGTTTTAACCAACTGATCTAGCAAAACATATTGTAATGTTCAGAAGGAGGATTGTTGTTGTTGTTGTTGTTGTTGTTGTTGTTGTTGTTGGAGAGCATGCTCCAAAAAAACTCTTTTCACACAAGAAATTTTTTTTGCTTCTCGACGACAACAAGGGTTAGATCTCAGTTAGCTTACCCGGAAGATGCACCTTTTCCTATCTGTTTCTGATTTGCCGAGATCGCACAGGGAGCGGGGCAAAGAGCATACGCAGATCTAAAAGAGTAGCAGCCCGGAAAAAAAAATACAAACCGAAATAAAATCAAAACTTTGCAAAAATTTTAAAATGCGTATTCAGACTTTATAACTTCGGATTCTGACTGTAATGGCCATATCTTGGGAAAACGGAAACCTTTTCGAGTGAAACGAAAAGTGTTCCTGAATGAAAAGCGTGCTCCAGACTCAATGGAACAGTTCTTTCAGCCCAGAAATGTGCAGAAATGCTAGAAAATGGAGATGAGGCAACTCAGCTTCACGATCTCGATCTACAACAGGAGCGGGTCTTCAAACAGGCTTTGATACCATGTTCGACAACACAGGTATTCCAGCAGAGGACGAACACCTTTAGTAACCACTCACATAACCAGATCAAAGATCAACACACCGATGTTTTCACGTGGTAAAACCCCTACGGGGAAACATCCACGGCCCCAGCCAACGCGGCCACTTGGAGCAGTTTATTAATGCAAAGAAAAAGATTACAGAGAGATTTTACAAGAGAGTTTATCACAATCGATCATCGGCAAATGACCCTCCATGCTCTTTAAATAGAGATCATGGACCAATCGGGTGTTAAGCCACGGATCAATGGCCATTAAGATCGAGGAGAGTATGAACTGTTGGATCAATCTATGTCAGGAACATATCGTGACCGTCGGATTGCCTAACTATAAATGCATACTAATGCATACTAAAGAAACACACTTTTACCTAACGACATATTAGACCAAGTAGATCTTAACTAACTCCTAAGTGTCTAAATATCCTAACACCCTCTTGGCGTGCACTTCTACTGAGTTATTTGTCTAAGTTTCTCGTAAGTTAGCCTCGATTTTGTACCTGGTGTTGCTTTGTATTTTCGTTGATATTTTACTGCGAAAACTTCCGACGTCGACCTATTTTCGTCGTACAACGCTGACATGGAATTACTAACTCGAGGGTTAGTACCTGCTGACGACTTGAGGGAAAACTCGATCATGTGTTTAACAACTTTGCCAATGACACGTGATAGGTGGGAACATATAGTTTGATAACGTGCCTGAATTGGGTCAGGGTTTTTCAACAAGACGCGAGAGATAACATAAAACTCGGGCAGCCGACACTGACAAGTATCGGGACCGGCGGTCAGGGAAGGGGATAAACTTATTGTGCCCTTTAGTGGCTCTATCTTCTCAAAACTTGTTGATGCCGAAATTTATCGGGGATCGATGATTGGGGATTGTTGAAATGCATAGTTTCTTTGCAGGTTATCATCTCCATAAATCCCCTATGCTGAAAACATTTCTAAAGTCGGTAATCGACGATATCATTCCTTTACTTGCGTGACGCTTATTCTTTTCGTTCTTTATGGACACCGACGAGGATCGGTCGTCGATGATATTCTTGCGTGATGTTTGTCGCGCAATAAAAATTCCGTCTACCGATGTCGATGAAGATCGTGGCTCGGCTATTTTGGTCCTCTCAAGCATTTTTTTTGTCACCTCTAATCCTTCTCGATGCCGAATTTCTTAAGCGCGTCAGGGGAAAAGTTTCGACTGTCGATTCTTTAAGTAAATGTTAGTCTTTTTTAAAGTTATGATGATTTTCACATGCTCAAGCAGACTTTAGAAGACTCAAATGAAAACGAAATGATAAGCAAAGGCAACAATTTTCATACTGAAGTAGAATAAGACAGTGCGAAAGATCAAGTGGTACCCAAAAAGGTAAAATTTGACATAGGCTTTTTAGGGTGTGTTGAGTGCTCAACAAATGGTGACTTGCTCGGCGAAAACATAATCCCTTCTCCTCCTTCAAGGCTCACCCGATGCAAAAGCTGGTGGAGAACTTAACTGGTTTCGAATCAGAGCCTCTTTTACCCTTGTATTTGAAATTCTCTGGTTGATGCTTCCGGACTTGCCCGTGATGTTTTAACCTTTATTCCTCCTTCATTTCCTGTGATCCTAACTCATGCCCTTTTTTACAACAGTCTAGAAAAGCATTCACTGGCATGAAGCCTTTAGTTACCTCTACTCACTTGCTTTGGTGTCGCTCCGCTGCCAGCGAGCGTCCATAGCCCTGACATAGTCACCCTGACATCACAGACCTTGCTCTGCTGCCAACAAGGGTCCATAGCCTCGACGTAGATATCTGCATACCCTCTCCTACTGTTCACTCTTTTGATAATATCAATTTTATTTCATTATGATGCCCTGAGCGAGTGGGAGAGGATAATGTCTGTTTATTTTGCAAGGTGAGATGATTAAGGTGGAAATTTTGCTAGCTTTGTCTTTTGGGTTCATGTATTCCTTTCCATCTTTCCTTCTTTCCCTTAAGGTCTTACCAAACCGCCAAGCAGGCAATTTTGACATTTCTCTGAAGTTGTTCATTTGCACAGGTTAGATAGAGGAGTCCTCAAAGCAACCACAAGTTCCCCAATGCTTCTTTTATTCATATGTGAGTGACGAGTTAGGAGCATAGTTCATTATGTCACATGTTTTAAGGTCAACCATTGTCCAGCTAAACATAACTTTGAAAAGCGCAGAAATCCAGAAAGAAAAAGAAACAACAAAAATGTATTTCACAATCGTGAAAACACTCAAACAAAACATAAAACACATGCACACACACACACACACACACACACACATTTATTTATTGGAAATATTGTTTTAGGGCTTGGCCATTTACTAGGAGGGCGTCGGGTTCCCCCCTCAGATTCTGCAATCGATAAGTGCCTGCCCCAATATTCTTAGCCACCTGGAAAGGTCCAAGCCACAAATTCTGAACTTAGAATGTTTTCCTTTAGGCTCATTTGCTCTGTCCCACTTTAGGACTAAGTCTCCTACTTCGAAGTTCTTCTCTTTAGCCTTATGATTATCAAACCATCTTTTCACTATTTGTTGGTGAGCTAGGAATTTAGACTTAGCCTTTTCTCTCTCTTCTTCCAGCATGAGCAGAGTGTCAATTCTTAGTTGTATGGCCGACGAAGATTCCTCGCTGGGATCTTGGGCAAGTTGAAGAGATGGAAGATAAAGCCCATTTGGGAGGATGGATTCTTTCCCGTGAACCAAAAAGTGCAAGGAATTTCCTATAGTTCCCTTGGGTGTGACCCTATCGGCCCATAGAGTGTTATGGAGTAGATTATGCCAATTCCTTTGGTTATCTGCGGCCATCTTCTTTAATATCCTCACTAGGTTCTTGTTGGTTGATTCTGCCACCCCGTTTCCCTGGGGATAATAATTTGCAGAGTACCTAATTATGATTCCTTTGTCTAGATAAAACTCTGTCAATAGGATGGAAGAGAAATAAGATGCATTATCAAAGACCAGGATAGAAGGGACACCAAGCCTTGTGATTAGATATTGTTCTATGAATTGGATTACCACCTTCTCGTTTACATGAGTCAGAGGGATGGCCTCTGCCCATTTCGTGAAGTAATCAGTGGCAGTAAGAATGTACTTGTGATGTTTTGAAAAACTGGGTGTAATTTCTCCTATGATATCTAACCCCCATTGCTCAAAAGGCCTAGAGACAGTCACAGGTTGGAGTGGAACTGCTGCTCTCTTCTCCCTCCCATCTCTTATTCGACAAGTTTTGCAGTTTCTAGCGTAGGTGTGAGCGTCTTTGAACAAGGTGGGCCAGTAATAACTGACTCTCAGTATCTTATGAGCGGTGGTGTTCCCTACGAAATGTTCCCCGGTAGGGCCATCATGGAGCTCCTTCAGAAATTTGTCTGTATATTCACATTTGAGACATCTTAATAATACCCCATCATAATTAATCTGGAAGAGTACCAAACTTATAAGGTGATATTGTGTAGATTTTAACTTGAGAGCTCTCCTTTCCCTAGGCTTGAGATTTTCTGGGTAGGTCCCATGGTGTAGGAGGTAAGTTATCTTCTCATACCAAGACTCTCGTCCTGGGGAGATGTATGAAACTTCACCACACCATAATTCCATTTCATTCTCCCATCCATAATCTTCATTTACTTGATCCTAGGCTTCCGCTGCAAGTTTGCATAACCCTTGCCCTTTTACTAGTTTGGGAGGTTTTATATCTATATCAAATTCTTGGACCACTGCCATCCAATTCCCTCTTCTTTCCCCCATCTCCTTTTGAGTGAACAAGGATCGGACCATTGGATGTGGTACAATTACCTTGGTGTGGTTCTTGAGGATGTAAGACCTAAAGTGTTTTACTGCTTTATATACCGCATAGGCCTATTTATCTATAGAAGGATAATTAAGCTCAGCTCCTGGGATATTAGTTCTCATGAACGACACTGGGGCCTCGTTGTTGTCATCATATTTCTAATTCAACACCTCCGCTAAAGATTGTTCGGAGGTGAAAGTATAGAGGAATAAATCTTTATTGAAATCATGACTTCATAACACCGGGGCTCGAGATATAGAAATTTTGATGCTGCTGAAAGCATCCTTTCGTTCATCATCCCACTTAAATTTGACATCTTTTCGAATCATCTTTTGTAAGGGTTTGATAGTTTCCGCGAAATTGTGAGTGAATTTCCTCACAAAATTGATTTGCCCGAAAAAGGATCACATAGTCTTGTTGTTGTGAGGCAACGAGAGTTGAGCTATGGCTTTAATCCATTTTGGGTCTATGCGAATGCCTGCTTGAGATATAATGTGACCTAACAACTTACCCTCCTTGACACCAAAGATAGTTTTCTTAGGGTTTAAGGATATACTGTATTTCCTACACCTTTTGAAAATCTGAGTTAAGTGTTGGATGTGCTCTTCTCTGTTATTTGAATACACAGTTACGTTGTCTAGATACACTACCACACACTTGTTGATTAGTCCCCAAAATGATACATCCATGGCCCTTTGGAAGGTCACTCCTGCGTTAATTAACCCAAAAGGCATGCATTTATAAGCGAAGGTTCCCCATTTGGTTTGGAAGGTAGCTTTCAAATGGTCTTCCTCTGAAACCAAAACTTGGTTATAACCCGAGAAGACGTCCAATAGAGAGAAAATATTCGAGCCAGACACGATCTGCATGAGTTTCTCCATTGGCAGGACTGGGTAATTGTCCTTCTCTGAGGCCCTGTTGAGGTTTCTAAAATCTACGCATAAGCGAATTTCTTCCAAATTTTTCCTCACCGGAACCAGGTTTTCTACCCACGCGGAATGCCTAACCTGGAAGATGATTTTGGCATCTAAAAGTTTCTTCAATTCCTGGTACATGAGCGGTTCCAAGGATGGGTGATACTTTCAAAGCTTCTATTGGAAGGGTTTCACTTTGGGTTTTAACGAGATAGTGTGTTGAATGATTTGGGTATCATACGTTTTCAGATCTTGATAGGACCATGCAAAGACATCTTGATATTGTCTGAACAATTTGAGATAATCCTTTATTTACTCTTTAGATATAGTCTTACCGAGATTTACATTTTTTGGGTTTTCCGGGGTCCCAAGATTTATAGTTTCAAGCAGGGGACAAGAGCTACCAGTCTTTGCATTTTTAGGCCCCTTAAATCACTCTTTCTGGTCAAACAGATTCTCCAAATTAGCTATCCCTTTTGGGATTGTGTGAGACTTTGATTTATCAATAGGTTGATCTATCCGAGGATCGGTTTTTGTTGATTCCTCTTGGAATACTTCATCGTCAATAGCCAAATCTTTGAAATTTTCTTGGTTAGTCAAGAAGTTCATGATCTGTTCATCTCCTTCAAAGAACTTCCAATTAGAAATTTTATTAGGCACTGACGGTTTGTAGAGAAGCTCCACAGTAAATCGAAAGGCTTCATAATACTCTAGAGGCAACAACCTTGAAGCAGTTGTGGCCAGGGAATCAACAAGAATATTCTTTGCTTTGGGAATCGCGGTGATATTGAAGGCTTCAAAATGTTCTATTAACCTATGCACCTCCCGTTGATAATTCTTTAGGTGTGGAGAGTTGCAATGTATAGTATTCCTTACTTGTCTAACAACAATTTTAGAGTCTCCAAAAACCTTCAATTCTTTGACATTCAAGTCTATGGCTTTCTTTAATCCTTGTACTAGAGCTTCATATTCGACAGTGTTGTTCGTACATTCAAATTCTAGCCTACAGGATAGGAAGTGACGTTTACCTTTAGGATCAATGAGGATGCACCCTGCTCCTGACCCTTCTTGTGATTTGGATCCATCAAAATATAAGGTCCAACATTGTGGGTAAGGTGTGTGGGCTTCCCGTTTCCTATTACTTTCCCTTTTTTCTACTACCAACTCTGAGCTTTCCAGTGCAGGTTCTTGGCAGAGGAAGGTTTCCTCTATCGTTATTGGTGATTCCTCTTGAAACACCAACTCAGAGTTCTGGGTAAGAGGGACATCGGATAAGAGAGCGGGAAAGTTCCCAAAGTATGAGTCGCAGGAATAATTGCCTAGCACAGGGAAATCTGTCGATGAAGTTTCATTCAAGGTTTCTAGGTCGGTGACGGTATGCTTCAGATACATTTCCCTATCGATCCTAATCATATTCTTATATCCCTTCAATGGTAGCCAAAGGTGCACCCAATATGTACTGAAGTATCCGTTTAGCTTCTTAGACCAATCTTGACTTAGTAATAACCCATAGGCCTTTGGAATATCTACTACAATGATGTCAATCACTTGCACAAACTTGGGATGTGTCGCTATTCTGATCATTACATCTTTGAGTTCCCCCATGACCTTGACCTGGGTTCTGTCTAGTTGTATTACATGTTTATCACTCTTGAGAGGAATGCCATTTAATTTTCTACAAATAGACAAGGGCATAACATTTTTAGATGCTCTAGAATCTACCAAACAACTGTGGAGGTTTCTATTGAAGACTTCAAACGTTAAGAGGAACAATGCGACAAAAGGTTTTTCCTTTCTATCTTTCGATCAGGTGTTCACAGTTGGTTTTCTCACCAGATCTGTGGGAGATATATTTCTTTCCTGACCATTGCTAGTCGTAGGGTTTTCTACTGAGTTCAAAGCTTGTAACAGAAAGTCCTTCTGCTGAGGAATCCTGCATAGGTCCATAACTGATATATTAGCCTTTAACTTATTCAAATCTTCAACTACGTTGTAATCCAGTTTGGGTGATTCTCAGGTATGGATGATTATAGGATTTTTACTGGGAGAAAAAGGTGATTTCGGGTGATTGGGAGTTGCCTTACTCCTCAAGGTTTGGGTGGAAATGACATATTTTAGGACAAGTGGACCTTTACTGCGTGTCTGTACCACCGAGACTTCTGTGGGTGGTTCTCGAGACTCAAATAGGTCGCCGGAAGGCATGATCAGGTCAAGATCCCATATGAGCATGGCTGAATCTTGTGGTGGAGAAATCTCTTCTTGGTCAATGATATTCATGACTGAATTGCTTGGCTATTCGATCATGGAGACTTCGTCTAGAAATCGATTGGCCATCAAACTCATGGCATGCACCCATTGAGGGCAGTCTCTTTCGAAGTGGTTCTCCTGGTGATAAGTACATAAAGAATTAGATGCTACATTCCCTAGATCAATATTTAAGTTAGTTGGGGGGAGGGGTTCAATTGCCTTGAATGACGGGTTCATTTTAAAGAAAGGCTTATAGGGCCTTTGGACTTGGTTTCCCTCTCCTGCATTTCTCTTCATGTCTATGATATCAATTGGTAATTTCTTAGCCATGCGTTGTAGGTCTTCTATGTCTCTGTTACCCTTGTCCGGAGTCTTTTCTGCTTGTTTCCCTGGGGGTCTCGTCAAAAGGAGTCATCTCCCGGGAGGAGGCTAAAATTATTTCTTAACCAGAGAGACTTGGCCTTCTTTACACCCTTTCATCTGGAATTCTATCGTTTTGGCTTCTTCAAAATTTTCAGCCAGGGTTCACTTGGCAGCCCTTTTTACAAACATAGAAATAGAAGCTGGGAGAGTGTTAGCATAAACTTCAATTTGCAATTCTTGAGTTGGTTTTGCTTCGGGTTGAAATTTGTTTAAGATGGTTGTGAATATTTGATTGAAATCTTTGACTCTTTCTTTCGAACTCATGGTGAAGTCAAACAAGTCATCCATAAGAGCTCCCGTAGTAGTTTCCTCTGCAAATTTATCTAGAAAGTCTTTCTGGAACTTCGTCCAGCTAGTTATGGATCCTACTGGAAGATTAAAATACCACGTGGAAGATGAATTCTCAAACGTATAGGGGAAAATCTTACAAACTACATCTTCATGTTGGACATTCATAAGTCTGATCACGAGTATGAACTTCTTGATATGATATTAAGGTAATCCTTAAGTTTCGGGGTCGAATTTAGGAAGTAGCTTCTCTGACTGTCGGGGAAGATTATTCACTCGTCCCAGGATGTCCACGACGTCTCCAAGAAACCGAGGCTGATTGTTCTGGGGTGAGTTTTCCCATTCTTCCTAACGGTCATTGTTACCTTCCATATCTTCGGATTCTAAGTTAAAATCCTCTTCTGAGAAATCACGTGGTTCAGAGACGTCGTCGACTGGCGTTTTAGGTATAAGATTCAGAGGGTGTTCGATTTCGATGATCGTGAAATCTATTAGGTCTTCTACCATGTGCACGAAAACTTCATCGGGAGTATTGACCACCGATCTTCTTATTTGTTTTCTTCGAGGAAGTATCAGAGCTAAGGGTAACACACCGATCTGTCGGGCATATGCACTTGTGATCCTTTTAAATTGATTTAATTCCTCGTGAGGAAGAGCGTAAGGTATATCAGGGAAAAATTTTTCTTCCTTGGGCTGGGGTGAGTTACTCATTTCAGGAGTACTCAACGTGTGTGGGCTATCTTGTGAATGACTAGCGATGCATGTGGGCTGTTATGAATCTGTAGGTTGTTTGAAATACTATATAAAATATATATTCGACCATTCATTCTCAGGCCCTCCTTCTAGCGCCAATTCTGTTGATGGGTCCTAGATATCTAATTCAACAGTAGGAACCAAACTCGTCACCGAGGCCCAATTAGACTTTGCAACATTTAATAGTGGAATGGTTCTCCAGATCTTGCGATCCGACCACTTTATCGATGGGCTTTATGTTTTCTTGTGAAGGCTCTTCCTTCAGTTTGGACTATCTCTTTTTGTATTTTCTCTTGGGTGGGACCGATATGAGATGTAAGCCGGTATAAACCAACTTGGTACAAACATAATTAGGTTCTAACTACTAGGGAAGAGGCTGAACTTGGGATAACCCACTGCTCAAGCATGCATACACCGATTCTATACCACAGGCCTAGTACTAATACATTAACCATGTGAGCATCCAATTACTGTATGAGAAACTAATTATCAGAAATAAAACACATATGTAATAAGATAATGGCAAGCAAAATAATTCATCTACCATAATCATTCATCGCACGATAACACAACAATTCATCTTCATCATTAAAGTAAAGAACAACAAAATATTGCACCAGATAACCTGAAAATAGATTAAATAACTCTTACTCATTACAACATCATTCATGAAACGAGATAGGAAATAGTTCTTATCCATGTCCAATCACATGCATTTGATGAAAATAACTTGTCTCTGGTCCAGAAGGAATTCTTAATTCATAGCAGCTTCAAAATAATTTTTAACAACCAAAAAGAAAGAGTTCTTGAAACAACCATCGACCCTTAACTAATTGGTCGATGTCTTTATTTATATTGTAAAATTCAACTGAAAATAACGACGAAGTGTAGTTTAAGAAAAGAAAATTTTTCCACGTGGCGTCATCTTCTAATAGTTTCTTTAACAGTCAAGACGAGATATCACTTGAAAGGGTGACTTCTCTCATACTCAGACCAACTGATAAACAACTCTTCGCAAGTTTGGGCCCATGGAAATTTGTGTTTTTCCATTGGAGCTGCGTGAATTCCTCTGATGTCCATCGCATGCATCCGGTACTTCACCAGACTGGTGTTCAACCATTGTAGCACAGTTCAAGGTCTAATCAGATGGTCCATAAATCGTTTCACTTACCCTGGCACTGTGTCGGTCATCTTCACGATATCTTCGGCCCATAGTGAATCTTGCTTGGTATGTGACTCGTCTATGTTGCACAAGTCAACGACGTTGTCGGGGGTGCCGAAATTGGGAAGTCCGATGTCCTTTATCGCCCAGTTGATTCTCGGACCTAGTTTCTCTCAGATTCCTCGACAAATTTATAGAGCCAATTTTGCTCGATAGTCGGGGAGATCTTTCCTACAATTAGAATAAAAAATCATTTAGAAATTTGCTTCTCAGACAAGATATATGAAAACGTAATCAAGAGGAAACCAGGCTGATGCATACCTGTGAAGCTCGCTAAGATTGATTGTTTGATACTTGTGTGATCTCTGCAACCTTTCAGATTACCTGCGCCATATCTGTTAACGTAGCCACCTCTCTTCAGTTATGGTAAGTTACATCCGCGCTCCATGGCACGGTGGATCCGGTATGGAAAACACGAGGGTCAAAGTCACGCTAGTGGCCAGTTTCCCCTTGGGGTCAGGAAAGTATGTCAGGGCCAAACATGTGCTGAAAGTACGAGTAAGCTCCCAAAAGATCAGATATTGTTATAAGGGAAGTCGTTAAATGTTTCAGATCGAGACACGTTTCTCATATGAAAGTCGCATCGACAAGTGCATCATCCATCATTAGTTCATTATGGAAGCTGGGGAAATTAAAGAAATTGAGATGATCGTATCACATATCCTCCGCAGCCCCTATCAACTAGATTTCACATGTCCCAGATCATAACCGTCGCGCGGAAGTGACGCACTCATTCTTTGAAACATTCTGTTGCAAGGCATTCAATGTTCCCTTGTACTTTTCGTCTTGCAGCCCTACTCCGCTATAAATTCTAGATGTTTTGTATGTACTCTACATAACAACCGATCTTATGCACCAATGGTGACTCGTCTTGCGAGCCCAATTAGATCAAATTCTTCATTTGGTCCTTTGTCCAGTCACGGACGTCTAGGCGAATACGCTGTTGCACCATGGGATCTCCTCAAAATGCAAGATGGGGTCTGTAGGGCAGTCAGAGCGCTAGGCCTGAGCCCCAACATGTCTAGGAATCATTTTTATTGGCAGAAGGTATTCCTAAGGTCCCAAAAGAATTTTCTTACCTTCGTGTTGAAACTATAATGTCGCTCCATGCGGAGGCCAAAGTAGAAGATACTACGTCAGAAAGACTCAGGCTGGAGAGCACACTCCCTCAATAGGAGATACCACAGAGGAGAGGGAGGCCTAGGAAAAATAAGGAAGTTGGGGAACACCAAAATCCGATAGAAATGTGTGCACGATCAACTGTCGAAGAGTCCTTAATGTGTGCTATGCATCTCAAACCGGTCAAAACCACAAGTCGGGGTTGTGGGAGTAGAACGAGAAGGAAAAAAAAGTGGGGTTCGAACATTCGAGATCCTAACCAGCAGTTGGAGTAGGCACAACTTGCCATAGCCAAACTTTACCAGGAGAATAGAGAATTACAATTGCAATTGGAGGCAAAGAGCTATGAGGTTTCAACACCGCAAGGTCATGAAGGTAATGTAACCTGGCTCAAGAGACAGCTTCGGGAAGCACATGATACAATCGTGCGGCTACGCGAAGCTCAAAGGGTGTCAGAAGAGTAGAACATGAAAGCACCTCAGGGAGAGCAGATCAGCCCCAGGGAAGGTCCATGCGCGGAAGAGGTGTGATTGACTAAATCTGTTTTGTATTCTCAGACGCGACACCGAATTTTGGTATTTTTCCCTTTTTACTGTGAATTTTTTTGTGTTCTCAATGTAACCGGGCCGGTTGGCCAAAAGGTATTGGTAGTGCCTATTGTGTGTTACTGAAATCACATGGAAATATAATATATAAATCTTCAAAATTTTGACAAAAGGATTTTGGTCATGGCAGTTAAATGCATTTTTCCCTCTTGGCATGCACTTCTATTGAGTTATTTGTGTAAGTTTCTTGTAAGTTAGCCTCGATTTTGTACCTGGTGTTACTTTGTATTTTCGTTGATATTTTCCTGCAAAAACTTCTGACACCAACCTATTTTCGTCGTACAACACTGACGTGGCATTACTAACTTGGGGGTCGAGAACTGTTGATGACTTGAGGGAAAACTCGATCATGTGTTTAACCTCTTTGGCAACAACACATGATAGGTGGGAACATATAGTTTGATAGCGTGCCTCAATCGGGTCGGGGTTTTTCAACAAGACGCGAGCAATAACATAAAACTTGGGCAGTCGACACCTACAAGTATCGGGACCGATGGTCGGGGAAGGGGACAAACTTATCGCGCCCTTCAATGGCCCTATCATCTGAAAACTTGCTGATGCCGAAAGTTATCGAGATCGACGATCAGGGATAGTTGAAATGCTTAGTTTCTTTGTGGGTTATCATCTTCGTAAATCCTCGATGCTGAAAACATTTCAGAATTCGACGATATCATTCCTTTACTCGTGCAATGCTTATTCTTTTTGTTCCTTACCCACATCGACGGGGATCGGTCGTCGACAATATTCTTGCATGATGCCTGTCGCGTAATAAAAATCCCGTGTGCTGACGCTGAAGAATATCGGGGCTCGGGTATTTTGGTCCTCTCGAGCATTTTTTTTGTCACCTCTATTCCTTCCCGATGCCGAATTTCTTAAGCGCGTCGGGGGAAAAGTTTCGACTGTTGATTCTTTAAGTAAATTTTAGTCTTTTTTAAAGTTATGATGATTTTCACATGCTCAAGCAGACTTTAGAAGACTCAAATGAAAATGAAATGATAAGCAAAGGCACCAATTTTCATACTCAAGTAGAATCAGATAGTGCGAAAGATCAAGTGGTACCCAAAAAGGTAAAATTTGACATAGGCTTTTTAGGGTGTGTTGAGTGCTCAACAGGCGACAAACCTAGTAACTCTTTTGGAAATACGTCTGCAAACTCTTGTACTACAAGAAGTTTGTCTAATCCTTCTGTCTCACCCTTCTCATTTAGCGGTAAGATTGCATAAATCTTGAACCCCTTGCGTATACTCTTCTGTAGCTATAGAGAAGAAATAAATCTCAAGGACATCGCCTGGTTCCTTCCTACAATCACTCTACTTTGACCCAAGTCATCCATCAAACTTAATCGTTTCGTCTTACAGTTAAGTATCACATCATGCGATTCCAACCAATCCATACCAATCACTATATCATAAGATCCTAAGCTTGTGACATATAGGTTGGCCTTTGTTACAAAATCTCCCAAGTTGATGCTAAAATCCGTAACCTTTCCTCCAACTTTCTGTTTGGCTTCTGATGCCATTTATACATATCTAAACTCATCCTGCTCGACTTCCTTTACCTTAAATCTCCTTAGCGATGCAATAGAGATAAATCTCTCTGTAGAACTTGGATATATCAAAATACTAAAATTTTGGTCGACTGTTGTACTTGATGTCTTGCGCACAGTAGGCTGGTGTTCGGCCTGGCGGTTATTCACCACTGCATGAATCCTGTGGACCTTGCCCAAATATCCCACTGTAGTGGGTCCAGTTGATCTGACCGCTCTGGCTTTCTCAATAGGAAAATCTTGCTGGTAATGTGGCTCTCCACATGTCCAACATCCAGTCTTCGGTCCAGTACTCCTGGTCCCCGAAGTACAAGCTATTGACCTACCATCCTAAAATCCTGGTCTTTTCTCTTGAACAGGCCTAAACTACTGCTGCTGCGAGCGACGTTGTTGTTGATTTTTTGGTCCTATGTAGGGAGTCCTCTGTTGAGGAGCCGGTCGTCGTGGTGTCATGAACATGGATACTCTCGGCGTATCTTGATACCCTGATGAATGTTGGGTTGGTGTATGATGCTGTTATGCACCTGATGTCGTCTGTCCAGTCGGTCTTGTAGGAGTCCTGCCCTGAACCCCACTGATCAGCTCTTCCTCAGCTATGAGGGCCTTTTGGACTGCATCGTGCAATGTCTGAGGCATTAGGATCCTCACCTTCGCACATATGTTGAAGTTAAGGCCGAAAAAAAACTTGTCGATGTTCAGATGTGGGGAATATCTAAGCAACTCCATGAATCGGGCCTCATACTCCGACACCGTATGACCACCTTGTTGTAAGGCGTTGAACTCATTGAGTTGGCACTCGATGAATTCCTCTAACATATACCTCTCTTGGAATCACTCCTCAAACAGTTCCCATGACACGTCTTCGACGACTATGTTTAGTTGAGGTACACTAGTACATATGACCAAATTTGCGACGGTTTTTCGTTGATATTGCCACAGTTATCCGTCGCAATTTCCACGAAAGCCAAGTTTTTTATTCGTCAGAATAATTTCATCTCTCTATCGACGATCCAGGTGTGCATGGAAACATCGACGAAATTATCTCTCCACGTGTCACCACCTTCAAGTTCGGTTAACCCTTTGCATCATCGCAATTATGACGAAACCACGTTGCAAGTACAAAGAACAACCGTGGCAATTACGATGAAATTTCGTCGCAATTGTGACGAAAATTTATGACAAGTCAAAAACTTATGATGCAGATGTTGTATGTGTGACGAAAAACCATGGCAACTTGCGACGAATACCCGTGGCAATAGTGACGACATTGATTCATCAAGACCAAAGTTACGACGAAGATACTGTATGTGCGACGAAAACCTGTGGTAACTTGCGACGAAAGTTCGTCGCTATTTCCACGGTGGTCAAAATACAAATTTTTCTGACATACTATCGTCGATATTGCGACAATGGCATTAAGTTTAAAATTTTTTTTTACACGAGATATCGTATTACCATATTACATTGTAATATGGCATTACCATATTACATTGTAATATGGCATTACCATATTACAATGTAATATGTGATTACCATATCACATTGTAATATGGTAATGCCATATTAACCCACAATTAATTGCAAGCCAACATGAAGAAATATGAGCTTGGAAAACAATTATTGTTTTGTATGGATTTTGTAGTTAGAGGATGTGAATTTTGTATTGACCTAAGAAATATAAAATTCGTTGTAAATTGGTTGATCCAAGATAATTTAATTGAACCAAGGTAATTCATTGGGTTAGCAAATTATTTAGGAATGAAATGTCTCTTCAATGCACATTAGAAAAGGCAAGTATAACCTTTCAATTCATTGCAATTGAAAACCAAGTAACTGAAGCTTTGACAAGAAAGAATTGTAATGCATCAATATTAAATCTATTGAAACTTGCAATTTCATTTGAAATCAAAGCAAATTTCGCATGATACATAATGGCGGAACCTTTGATACAAAGAAGGAGTTGGATAACATAACACTTGAAACTTTTGTTGGTGCAATCATAATATACCCCAAATAAGATAAGG
>ML806826.1:0-22260 GCA_009831015.1 Picea engelmannii
TCCTAAATCAGGTCGAATCAGTTTGAATCCCTAAACATAAGCAAAATATCAAGCCTAGCAAAATATCAAGTCTACTCATTTATGATTCGGATTTTTCTGCTAAACTGGTTGGGTTTCACCAACGTTGACTAGATATTTAGGAAGATTTTTCACCATTGGCGTACATTCCAGATCAAGCCCATGTCCTTCATTTGGGTCTACCTGTTATGCCACATGTCAGATCATAAAGCATTTACAGGAAGTTACCACATCTATAATTTTTGAAAATTTCAATTTTTAACACAAAAATTCCATAAATCGATTTTAATGTAGAAATAACAATCATGATACTATATTAATCAATTTCAATAAAATATGAGGGATTTATGGAGGTTTAGTGAAGAAAATGGTGGATAATGATGGGATTTTAGGACAAAGGATGGGCCAAAGAATGAAACCAACACCAACTATGGCACCTTTATCAATGCTTGCAAATAACATGACCTAAAGGATGTTGAGGTCAAACTTCATGCATACAACAATAAGTTGATGTTGACCCAAAATCTACTTTGGGCTTGACATGATGTTTCACATTTTATATCTTCCCAAATCAATAAGAGGGTTGCTCCAAGCAACTTGTCACGACTTTGTTTCTAGTCAAAGAAGGTGTTGGGAGTCATAACCATTATTGATTTCCCCCCTTTAAAGAGTATCATGGGTTCAAATTCATGTATTTGTTTTAGCACATAATGACTTATCAAGCACTAGAAGAGTACCAGTTATCATTTTTAAGTCACTTGGTCTTAGAGTAAGTCAATCATAAAGTTCAAGTTTTAGTTTGGTTAAGATTTCAATCATCAAGTTGGGGTTAGTAGGGATAAACGGATTTCAAAGTTACAGTTTTTACAAGCCTACTATAATCAATAAGGCACCTTCATGGTAGCCATTAATGCCATAGTGCTTGACAACATCTTGTCGACATACAATTAGGATTAATCTCCCCTTGTTTGTCATGTTTTAGACTCACCGTCTTTTGGTTTTTAGGGCGGCCATCCCTACCTTAATTTTGAGTAGAAACCTCTCATATCAAAAAAGTGTGTGTCCAAACTAGTCATTCCATATCTCATGAGTTAAAATATTGGTTTACAAAAAATTAAACATTGGCCCCTTTCATTAGTCAGTGGGTGGGGCCTACATGAGACGGGACTTACTCTAATTATAACAACAATTATGATCACCTTTGAGAAGATTTCATGGTTTACCCTTATAGTGTTGACCTCACACCAAACAAATTACTTAAGCACCCTCCACTAGCTAACATCCCCAAACACTACGTCGTGAAAGGAAAGGGGGCAACACAGTTTTGAAATTTGATATGCACACTAAGGCCAGCCAAGAGAGAGCCACATGCCCCCTCCCATGGAAATTGAAACTGGGGGTATTTTCCCCTTTCTCCTCCACTCTTAATTCATTCTTTCTTAATATTTTCTTCAAGAAATGGAGGTAATGGAGGTGGAGGTCATGGAGTTTGGGGATTTTGCAAGACAACAATTCAAAGCACTGAATCCTTGGATTTTGAAAGCACATATAAGTTTCCATGCTATATTTCCCTCATAAGTTCAATTATTTTATTTTTCATGATTTAGAATGTTGGGTTATGATTGAGATCAAGATTTTGTGGCTCCTTTGTCTCTGATTTATGGTGGAGAGTATGGATTTTTTGAGTATTGGAATGCAGATTTGTGTTTTGGATGGTTTATTGAACTAGGTTTTGATGAAAGAAATGGCTCAAGTTTACCTCCATGAATGTTGGGTTAAATTTGATTAGTTGTTGGTTATTCCTTTTCTCTATGTCATGGATAAATTAATGGCTCATCATGCTTTACTTTTATGGTTAATAAATTGGGGTTTTTGAGTTTTAATTGTGGATTTGAGTATGGGATGTGATTCTACTGCTTATTTAGAGAAGCAATTCAGTGGGTAGAGTCTCAAGTATGCTCCCTACAAACATTAAGATTAGATTTAAGTTATTCCCTATTTGTGTTGCAGTAATTGGTGATTGAGATTCCATGTATTTATCAAACTATTCAAATGAGTTCCTAAGTGTCGCTAATTTGCATTATTTTTAAAGAATCACATTCCTAGGTGATTTTATTTCAATTCAAATCACCTTCACAAGGAATTTGTGTCATATGGGTATGTAACCCCCATTTTGACTTTGAACTCCTTTTTTGTATAGCCAAATTCTCCGATGTAGGCATTTTCTAAAAAACACAAATCTCCCTATGGGCATTGTTTGTTTGCATGGATTTTTTGGGTGTGGTTTTATTTTTAGCTCCCATGTACCTGATATGTTAGGTATGTTGGAAAGCTCTCAATAAATCAAGATATATGAATAGTGGGATGCAAAATGTTTGACCAAATTTCTAAACCAAATAGTTGTATACAAAATGTTTGACAAAAGTTCTAAACCAAATAGTTGTATGCCAAATGTTTGACAAAATATATGAGTCAAAATTGCCATGAATTATTCACGTGGAGTTGTAATTTCACCGAGAAAGAACCTAGATAACCATGGAAAAGTCTACTTTTCAACCATAGTTGTCCCAATTATATATTTAACAATGTTTTTCAGTGAATATCCTAAAAGTGAGCAACACTCTATTTGACCTTAGAATCAATCTCTAAAAGAGGCAAAATTGGGCACATTGGAAGCCGATTTCTTTAACCAAGTGGATACCAATTTCATCTACAACTATGAAGATGATTAATAGAAACCAAAAATTATGAATTTTATAAAGTTTAATTTTCCCCAACAATTTGTTGATTTAGCCCCGAGCCAACACTTGCCAAGACTTTTTCATGGCCAAGGGTGGGCACAAAGGGTGAGTGGGAGAGGGGCGGATGAGGAGGGGTGGGAAGCAAGTGGGGTATGTGGGGTTAGGAGACAGAGGAAGTAGTTTCAGGAATTTTGCCTACCCCCAATGCACTGGTTTTTGTTTTAATTTTTTTTTCAATTCATATATATATATATATATATATATCGGTCACTAGCCTGTGAAGAATCATATCACTCATCAATGTATCAGTTTGGGGGAATGAAGTTGAGGACGAGATGGTTGGTAATATGGTTTGGGCTAAGAATGAGATTGCGCAAAATACTATGTGACAAGATGGTGGTGAAAGGTGATGACGTCGAGGAGTTCTTGGGAGAATGGTGAAGCCTAGAGGCGTACCAAGAAAAGCAACCCTTTTTCTAGCACGATGAATATTTACAAGAAAGGATAGGTCGAAATGAGAGGCATGGTGATGGTTTTGGGAAATAAAACTGGCAACAAACGTAGACCCTTTGAACAAACTTATAAGCACGGTAAATCTCTCTACCTGTTATGGGATCTTTATTTATTGTGTAGTCGCAAGCTATTTAGTTTGATAGGTGAGGTTGGTGGTGAGCCAGTTTGAGCTCGAGTTGGATTTCGACTCGACGGTCCAGGGAAGGTGTTGGGTTTGAGGTTCTTGGGTGGGAGTGTTAAGAACCCATTGGCCCTTCTAGGAAGCATAGGGGGTAGCCTAGTCCAACTCTATCTTTTGAGTTTGATGCCCATGTCTTCGTGGTTCCAATTTTTGCAGGGTAGCACAATGCTAAAACAAAATGTTTAAGGGAAGGGAGGAGGTCAAAACAAGAGGCACAATACCTCTTATAGGCAAAATTATGTTCATGGGTACTCCAATTATTCTATTTCAATTTGATACCCAATACAGTTATGCCAATAGTTATAACAATAAATAACATAATTATGTTACAATCAATGGACATATATGATATTGCTTAGTTGGAGGAGGGCTTGGTTTCCTTTTCGGTAGGCCTCCCTCATAGACATATGTAACTTTTATAGTTTGTAATATAAAGATATGACCGGGGTTTTTTTTTTAAATATATATTAAAAAGAAACATGTTTTTCCCCTATGTGTGTGTGTGTTTTCTTCTCTATCTTTAAAAATAAAATAAAACATCCATATTTTGGGTTTTTTGCCTTTTTAAAATCATTTTGTTTACAACTACATTGGGATTTTAAGCCATGGTTTCAAAATTGTACCAATTTTAAGCTTGAAAAAACAAGGGGTTGCTACTAGTAGGACCTCTTTTCAATTCGAGGGTTGATCTTAAGATTTTGGTTGCAAGTGTATCGATTGTTAAGGCCATGGGTTTCAAATAAGTTGTAATTTTGACATAAAAAAAAATGGGGAGGGGTGGGGGTTGCTACTAGGAGCGTTACTTTTCAATTCCAGGTTTGATTTTAAGGTTTTGATTACAATGATATAGATTGTTCACGTCATGGTTTCAAAAAAGCTTTAATTTTAACCTCAAAAAAAAAAAAAAAAATTGAAGATATGATGAGAGTATATATACTAATGACTTTATTATACATGCCTTTGGCAAAGTGTATAGGAATGAGTATGCCCTTTGACTGCCCATTATTTTTCCTTTTACTTAAAAAAATTGTCTCAAATCTAATGTTGAACATAGAAAATAGATAAATATATTTTTAAACGTATTTTTCTAACATTTGATTGGTTAATAAGTTTAGAGTCTTATTACAACCTCATGGGGTTCAAAGTTTAAAATTAATTACACAAGACATTCTCATTTATCCGATTACCATGTTGTAGTATACAGTCCAATCTACACTCTGTACTCTGCAATCTGAAGGGGTTCATCAACTTCAAGAGGCCCACTTCTGTTAGTTTATGTTTGTTCTTATATTCATAATTTTCCTTTAGTCGACTTGCTACTATTTTTGTGACGTGGCGTCATCCTTGTTGGGCCGGACCCATTTTCCTTTACTTTTACGTAATCTTGGGTAGACCACATTTTACCATAAGCACGCCACGTGGTACCCTATCATTGATTTTAATAGGTGTGTACCAAAAGCAATAGGCGCAACCCATTTTGGTCGGAGTGTATTGATAATAATAATAATAATCTATTTTTAAGGTCATGACCAATCTAGACACCAAATTGGTGTATAAAACCCCCTTGTTTGTTTGAAGGGTAAAAAACTATTTTGTACGAAGGGTCAATCCCCAACAACACCCACTCTGTATTCGAAAGGTTTACCAACCTCAACACTTACTTTATTGATTTAGTTTTGATGTTGTAATGGGAACAACTAAATGACAAAGACGCTTTTGATATCGTGCATTAAACATGTGACTTTCAAATCATGATGTAAAATGTTGTGGTAACATGTGATGGTTGGATATTAAAACACGACACTAAATGGATTTGATGATCTCTAATGGAATATGTTAAGACTGCCTTGTGGATGAAAGAATTATTATCAATTTTGGTTTTGATATTGCATTAAACATGGCATTAAATGGTTTAAATGATCTTGATAGAGGATACCAATGGAGCTCTTTTGAATAAAAGAACTATACTTGAGTTCTAATATTATATTATCATGACAAAGCATGGGTGCTCTAGACCCTTGCTACTATGGTTATGCGCCTTGTTTGAATTTCATATATGGTAGCACATTGGGTTATGTTCCTAGCTCATTGTTATTTAAAAAAGTTGTTATTACCAGGGGGTGGCACACTATGCAAAAGTGATATGGCAATGGATATTTGGTTGATTAAATGTTTAGTTCTATGGTGAATTGGCTTGGCTCATACTTTGAATTGAATGAAGTTGGAAGGGAGAAGCGACGTGCATTTACTGCACGTCACTCAAACTCCCCTCGAGTCCATCACCCTAGTCATTCTTGCATTTTGGTTTTGGCTCCGGTAGTTGTTGTTGTTCCGCCTTGTTTAGTCGTGAAGGATATATACAGTCTTGTTTTTCCTTGCGTGAGCTTTTTCCAGGTATGGGTTTTCTTACTCTCCCATCCATGATAGTTACTCTGCCCTTTGAATCAATTTTTGGCTCTCAGGTTGCTCGTGGTCTCTGTGATTCTTAAGTCGTTATGATACTTTTGAATTGTGTATTGGTGTTTGCATTCTTGGTTTTCCATGATGGTGGTTCTGGAATGTTGGCATTTTTCAAGGAAATGGTCGTGGTGCTCTTACTGTGTGTATTCCTTCGCATAGAATTGTTGAATAAAATTTACAGTGGAGCCTTCTTAGTTATGGCTCGAGTTTTGGGTCTGGTCTCTCTGTGGAAATTGATTATTATGGTTTGCCAAAGCTCTGAGCTTTGCGAGTACCCGATTTATGGATTGTCATTACAGGTCTCTATGTTTAATTTTTCCCACGCCGTGTTCGTCTCTGTGGCTAGTGTACACACGTTTTTCAGCTCGGTGGGTTTTAATGTGAACTTATGAAAGATTAAAGTGTTTCTTACCTTGTCTTGGAAAAACCATGAGTTGTTAGTTGCTTGCTTATGACCTCACCGTTGCTTGGAAAGCATTGCGCAGTCTGAACCTAACGCCACCTAGAAGTTGATGGAAGCATTATTCATGCTTTTGGTCGAGCATGGGTTTGTGCTTGGATGCTCATATTATAGTGTTGATTAAAGGGATTGGCTTCATTTTTTTTCCTCTTGGAATTGGTTGTTTGTTGTTTTGGAAAGCCTTACAGCCGAGAACATTGTTACATATTATTGTTATGTGATAAATCATGATTGGGCATGAGTTGTCTGCACTATTGAAAGAACTGGCCCTCTAATTGAACTACTTGTTCATACCTTCCACTTGTTGTCTTAAACCCTAAATATTGTATTGATATCGTGTTGCTCTAGTTCGATGGTTGGTGGGAGTATTGTGTGTGCTTGGTTACTTGGAAACGATTTTGTTGCATTCCTCGTTTTGCAATTCTGGACGAAGTTTGTACCTAATTGTTTATTTGAATCTTGGGCTCAGAGTATTGAATGTTATTTGGTTCAAATGTTATGTTGTTTATATAAAAAGACACGTGACATGTGCGAATTGATTGGGGCCCGAATAAGAGTTATAATGACCAGTTTGATTACGTTGAACAGTGTTGGAATAAATGATGGATATAAATGGTCGTAAACACTATGTGTGTTTCTGTTGGCTTTAAAGGATTTAACATTGGAGTTAATGTATGGTCATGGCTCAAACGATATCGTGGTTTCTTATAGTGATTTCAATGTTGTTTGCTATGTTTGTCATATAATAATTATACAGATACAATGGTTGTTGTAATTAAATAATTATGGGCATAAAGATTATTGTTTGGAAGCCAACAAACAAATTTGTCAAAGAAAATAATAGTTTAAATTGTTGTTTTGAAAAAGTGAACATTGTTAAACTTTGAAGGTCTGAACAGAGATATGTTTTGTTTGCATGTTTTGATTTATTTTCAATTGAACAGTATCCATATCATTTCCCTATCATTCTATCACATTTCTCTTATTACATTCCCCTCATTATCCCAATTTCATTTATTGCATCCATGTTCTATGAAATAAATTTTAAAAGAAAAGGTTTGTGCAAAAGCGACAAAAGGATAACAGAACAAGGATTGATGATTGATATTTTGATACTTTATGACACAGTAAATTGTTTGATTAATTGTTGAACATTATTCGTGTATTAATCCCTTATTATTATACCACTTTTCGCTAATTACACTCCCTCCATATGTCCGATGAGCCCTATCACCCCCTGTTCATTGGGCGATTAATAAATGGTTTGTTATGGATGGATTTGCATGTATCTCGTGTCAATTTTTGAGCCAATTTTTTATTCATGTAAGCAGAGTGTCATGTATGGTTTATTAATAGCTTCATTACTGATGAATTGTTGCTACAAGATGAGTTTCTTCAGTAGGGGCAACCATGGAAGAAATAGCAGATGCAGGGGAAATTGGAACCGAGGTCCTAGAAGGCCTAGATTTTCCATACATTTTGATGTTGACCCCCAAGAATTGAACCAACTGTTCCAAGTTGGGTTCTTTAACTGGATTGGTCATGGAATAGTAGACCCTCGACCAGAAAGACCTCATTTCTAGCCTCAGAACATCCCTGGCATTCTCGTTCCTCCACATGTGTCCTTGCAACCGGAAATCCCCGTAAATGATGGATGGCAAGAGATTGTCAACCTGGTTGTCTCTCACCATCGTGGTTGGCCCAATGTGTCATAATATCTCCCACCACCTGTCAATCCCAATGTCTAGATTTCCTGTGTTGATTCGCTTGTTCAGTCTTCACATGCTAGTCAAAGACTAAAAACTAATGTTCCCCAACCTGTGCAAAATAAAGGAAAAGCAGCGGCCTCCCATTCTTCTCCCTCCAATGATTCCTCAAAATCTATGTCTTTCCACATGCATTTGAAGGATGATTGTTCCCATGTTATCAGCGAGATACAGCCTCAAGGGTCTAACCAACCACAAGCTACTTCTGAGAAATCAAAGGGAAACAATAGTGAAAAAAGAAAAATTGCCTCCCAGAGTGGAAAGTATGGTTTTTAGATTATGTGTTTTTATGAGTTGATTTGATGAAGACAGTGCTAATGGTTCTCAGAATGTTTGGACAACAAGCTCTGTTTTGGCATTTTGTGGATAATTCTGATAATGTCAATGATGTGGATACTTATATATTTTTTGGATATGATATAAATTATTTATGATATTTAAAATATCTAGTTTGGAGAATATTTAAGGGAGCTACAAGGGTGGCATGTGATTTAAATGATTATCCTTTTTGTGTTATATTTTAAGATTTGAAAATAAGATATTTATAGGAGTCACAAGGGGTCCCACCTACCTAGTTATTATTAATTAAAGACCCTTAACTATATGATTATTATTTACTTCTCCTAACTAATTAGTTGAGTCAAACTAACTTAACTAAAGAAAGTAGTTGAACTACTTCAACTTATTTGGAAAGAATAAAAGTCGAATGAGAAGAAGAAACCAAGGGGAATCGAAGGAGAAAGCAAGACTAAGGTTTTCTCTATTGGTTTCATGAGATAGTTTCAGTTTTCATTAATTTCTGAGTTTATTCAAAGCCTAATTCTCTTTTTGATAGCAGGGTCTTAATGTAGACAACAAGGTTCAAGACTGAACCAAAATTTTCAGACGCTTTCTTTTAGAGATGTTTATCCATCCTTGATAGTCTATGTATTCTTGTTTGTTTGTGAATTAAGTTTCATGGCTGATAAAGGATATCTTGTAGAGTCAAAATGGCAGTAGTTTGTGGCAAGATGATCCAGATTATAAATTCCAGTTTTACTTGATTGTCAGAGTCTTTTTGTATGGTTTTCATCTGGGATCTCTAAATCAGACTTTGGTCCATGCCCTCGCAGGGGTTTTGTAAAGAGAAATCACTTTTGATATCTCAGAATGAAATAAAATCAGATTGCTATTTTGTCTCATATGTGTGTATTTATGACTTGGTTACTTTTCGCTTTTTGATCTCCATGTTTACTTTTTGTTATCTACGTACAGTTCAAAAACTTTTATTAAGTTTATTTTATATTGCAATATTTTTTTCATTAATAAATCAGCATCAATCCTAGTGATTAATACTTACGAATTGGGAGAATATTTTTGAGGCTATAAAACCAAGGGTGGCATTCACAACTATCTTGTCCTAGCCTGACAAGATTCGAAAACGATTGAGTAAGGTAATTCATACATTTTCCTCAACACTTTTGTCATGCAAGATTTTTTCCCACAGACTCATAGGTAGACTATGATCATGTATCATCTCTTTGGTTGCCTCAGTGATGGTTCTGTTCTTCCTCTCTGCAACCCCATTTTGTTGAGGGTTGTAAGGAACTGTGTACTCCCTCTTGGTCCCCGCTTTAGTATAGAAATTTTTGAAATCCTTGGAGGTGTATTCTCCTCCATTATCTGATCTTAGTACCTTGATATTTCTTTTGGTCAGGTTCTCAACCTGAGCTTTGAATTCTTGAAATTTTGCAAGGACTCCATCCTTGTTCTTCAGGAAGTAAATCCATTTTTTATGAGAGTGATCATTTATGAAGAGTACATAGTACACATATCCATTCAGGGAGGCAACAATCATTGTCCCACAAACATCTGAATGTATCAAGTCCAAGATTTCCTTGGATCTATTGTCACTGCTCAAGAAGGACCCTTTGACATTCTTTCCAAGGGAACAACCTCTGTAAACACCTTTATGTTGAATATGTATCTTTGGAAGGCATGTTACCATTTTCCCTAGAGATGGAAGAGCTCTATAATGAATGTGAGAAGTCTCCTATGTCGTAACTTACTCAAGATGATAGTATCATGTAACAGGTCCTAGACTGGTCTGATGGTCCATCTGTATAAGTTGCTTTCTCGAACACCAATAACTTTGGCAGAATTTATATGTGAGTTATTGTGCCATGCAAGAACTTTTCCTTCAGAAAAGGTAGCCTTGTAGCCTTTGTCTTCTAAGGTAGAAATGGAGACAATGTTCCTCTTCATCCTAAGTACATATAGTACTTCACTTAGTTGAATATGCATGTCAGAATCTAGTTGGAAGGTAGAATTTCCAACCCCTTTCACATTATATCTGGCATCATCTCCAAGGACAACATGTAGATTGGTCTCTTTCTCAACAAGATTAGTCAGGTGATCTCTAAAACCGGTCATGTGCCTGAAGGCACCACTGTTAATCAACCAAGTATCATCATTAGTAGGAACCATACCTGAGAGTGTTGAAATGAATAAGAAGGCTTCTTCTTTGATGTCTTCATCTCTCTAAAGTCTTGGCTTCCATGAACTGTATTTGCTTGATCAATCTAGCTTATCTTACATCATAGTTATGTTCATCATATTTTAGATTCTTCACAAACCCTTGCCAACTGGGCTAGGAAACCTAACGGCTAGGCTAGGCTAGCAGCCTTAGGTTTTGTTGGGATTATGACTGCCAACAATAAGCCTTAAAATTTAGAAGAACACTGGTGAGCTAAAAATCTCCTTCAATGAGCTGCAGAAACCCTAAATCTGAAATTTCTACAGAAAATTACGAAACCCTAGAAACCCTAGGGCCAAAAATCCAAAATGCTCAGAAATGCAATCTGAAGGGGGTTGGAGGTGCATTGAAGGATGTTGTACCCTCCTATGCAATTTTATCCCTAGCGTCTAAGTATTAAGTGCTGGAACACCCAAAAAGAGAGGGTTGTACAGATTTTATGGAAACCCTAGGAGGGTCGTACGATTTTGCAGAAGTGAGAGGATTACTGGTAGATGCTTGTGCAATGGGTTCTTCAAGACCTATGCTCTGATACCATGCTGAATTTTCTCTATGCTAGGCTCAAGCATGAAGTTTATTTCAATTTTAGCATTTACTTGAACCATAGACAAATGCAACTACACCATTAACAATTGTTGCAATAACCAAAATCACAAGAAGAAATACCATGCACAAGAACACAAGAAATATCTCGGGAAACCCTTCTCAACAAGGGAAAAAAACCCAGCAATCCTTTGTTATATTCTCAAGAAAAATACCTCCCACACCATAGACTTAGCACACAAAAGGGTGCTCCCCAAAACCAAGAAGGCTAGTGCCCAAGAGAGGTGCGCACTTCAGCCCTAGAATATGTACTTGCTGAAATTTCCAAAATCACATGTGTTTTGTGTTTCCTCAATGGGAAAATCACCTTTATTTATACTATACTGGACACATAAAAAGTGGTGTTTATTGGCACAACAGGGCCGACCTCAATAACTCAAATCTTTTACATTAATTATCTTTCACTTTATGGTGGCACCGACCTGTACCCTTTAAATCACAAATAGGGTTACAAGTAAATCTAACTCTTAGAAAATATAGCAAGGCATCTCACACACCCACTAGTGCTCAAGCACGAGGCGCACGTCCACTTGTGCTCAGGCACGAGGCGCACGTCCACCTGTGCTCAGCCACAGGGACGTCCAACTCAGTATATCTCTATCTCACTTAGTCTCACAGGAGAATCATCTAGAATACCACATTGCCTCAACTATCTACACAAAGGAGAACAATACACCGATCACGTGTGCACCTTCACCCCTCACAGGGGTACACATAATTTCATCTCAAATGACACACCCATTTCATGGGCATCCGCCCCACACGAGGGCACACATCATTCCATCTCAGTCTCAAAGAGGAACGACACACCCATCTCATGGACATCCTCCCCACACAAGGGCACACATCGTTCCATCTCAGTCTCAAAGAGGAATCACACACCCATCTCATGGGCACACCCAACTCATGGGATCTCTCACATGCCGACTCACTCAGTCTGTATCCTAGAGGATGTCTCACGTAGTTGTAATCATCAACAGGGCTCTGATAGACCATAAAATGAAAGAGAGACCTCGAAGACAACAGAGAAATAGTTAAGGGTCAACCTTAAGTTTCATAGGTTGTTGGGAACAAAAAAGGAAAAATGACATATGACTTAAGAAGATAGATGGCAAGGGAAAGAATAAGGTTGCTACCTGACTTATTATGATGGAAATATTCAAACCCTTTACTTGCATGTTGAGACGTCCTTTGTAGATGGTTGTTGGTGTGTTGGAGGTGGCATAATCATTGTAATCACTTCATGCTTATCTATATCGGTGATCTCAACCAAATATTTTCTTAACCATTGTTGTATGTACTCCCTCATTTGAGCAACTGTTATTTCATGCTTGGTTTTTATCTCAAATAGTTCATTCCCCGTTTCTCTTAAGTCAATACTCAATTGGTGCAATGTGTCTGCAACATCGTCATTTTTATTAATGTATTGGACAAGCCACCTTTCAAACTTATCTTCGGAGAATTCCACCGAGTCACTAAACTCACTTTCCCATGCAATTTTTAATACTTCAAGTTGTTCCAATGGTTTCTCTTTAGACATAAGTATAGTATCCATTAATAAGTTAGGGCCACCCAATACTTTTGTAACATCAACAAGTGTTAGAAATAGGCCACCTCTCTTGATTTTTACAACATCTAACACATACAACATTTCTCTTAAAGTTTTAATCCTTTCCAACCAGCAAGCATTGATATACTTCATTCAAATACTAGATTGAAGGTTCGATTCTCTTCTGTGGGTGTCGCTTAAAATTGAAACTTTTGTCGTAAACATTCCCATAGCCTCCTTTTAAAAACTTTCGTCATTCTTTACATCCTTTTGGAGATATTCTCTAAAATGCACAATCCTTATTGAATAATTGGTTGAACTTTGTGTTAGCTCCCATATTTCATGGATTGGGTCTATTATTTTCTAGATTCCATCCCAAATGTATTTTCTCATAGCCAACAAAAGACTAGAGGAACCTTTCAATTTCCTACTGCTTTATGGGACGTCCTCGAGGGAAAGTGTTGGTTGGATTGCAATTAAAGGTTCAACAAACAATGGTTTAGGATTTAGAGCTTTCTCTAATTCCTTTATTCTTTCTTTTAAAATTAAATTATCTTTCTCAGTATAAAAAATGGATTATTTTAGTGCTTCCCCAATTGCCTCGTGAAATTGTACAATTTTTTAGGGTGCAACCCCCTGGAAATCAATTTATGATTTCCACTTTTTAGACACTTTCTTATTTTTCATGTTAGCTTTCTCTATTAATAATTTCTTGGAATTTTTTTGGGAGGCTACGTGGTGAAGTGTGACAGATTCTTCTTTAAAGATATTTGGTTCTTGGGTAACCAGAGCCTCAACAATTTCCCGAGTTTCCAGCAGTCTTTGCTTTGACTGGCTAGGTTCTTCTATCACTTCATCTATATCCATAGCTTGGGGACTTTCCTCAATTTCAAGTATCTCTTTGTCCCATTTTCCGTGATTCTCTCTTTCTTTTAACATGAGTATAGAGCACATGAGTTTTTTCCAATTTTTTCTTCGTAGGGTCTTTGTCACTGCCATCATCTAAAATTTTGGTTGGTTTTTTTCTTGGTTCTAGACTATTAGTTCTAGATTTTTTCTTTGCAAAAGTACCTCTCTGTGAAACACTCGGTGAATTAGGGTTTTTGCTTGTTTCTTCTCTACCCATTTGTCTGTAGCACTCATTAGTGTTGGCTAGATCTTCGATGTCGTTGTGGTCTTCTTCAATTGACGTCTCGAGGAGATTATGATTGTCTCCTCCTCCTTCCTAGAATTGTCCAGACTTATAGAAATAATAAGAGTATCCCACCAGGGAGATGTATGTAGAAAACAAGTCCTTAGGGTCAAAACCCTTGATGCATTTAGCTTCCTTTAAACCAAGTTGGTCAAATTGACTTGCAAATGCATCCAAGTGAGAAATATGTTTGACAACAATTTCTCCAACTCTCCAGGGAAATGGAATGAACTGCTTCTTCCTTTGTTCATTAAAGAAGTGTGGCCAATATTTGTATTGTTGGCACACCTCGATGACAAAGAGTTTATCAGATACATAAAAGGGAAGCAATAAGCGTTTCTCTTGGAGACTGAATAATCTCATAAAACTAAAATCCTCCGTAATCTCAAAAATTCCTTTCTCGACGAGAAAGGAGGCAGCCTCTAATGACAGTCTCAATGTAATAGGACCAAAGATTATTTTTTTGAAATCAGAAATAAAACTATCATGGACCGCGCAAAAATTGTATTGAGCTTTATGTCTCCACAAGGATGGATACCAAACAAAGATTTGTTCCACCTTGAAATCAACACTCCTTGCCCTCAACAAGTCTTCGAAGATCTAGCAATAGGATACAACAAATGTCAAATAAAAAGTCATGTAGAATTTCAAGGTTTTTCTCAAACTACCCAATTGAAATGAAATCTCATTTGAAATAATTTGGCCCCAATCAATTAGGGTGTCTTCGTCAACAACAAAGTGAAGAATATAAAAAATATATTTTGGTATATAGGCCATGGACTCGAATCCAATTATACGGGAAAACAACAAGGTGAATTCTTTGTAAGGGTATTTTAAAGAACTTACCTTAACCTAAGAGGAACTGTGATCAGCTCTCACGCTGGCGAGATAGTTCTCAAGGAGCTCCGCTCCTCTTCTGTGTTCCTTAAGAAATTCATCGGCTTCCCCCAAACTTGAATTCTTCTTCTTTCTGTATCAAATTTGTCTACGCGCAAGAGAACTAATTCTTTGAAGTCCGTCACCTCAGTAAGTTATGTGAGAGCTCTAAGCTTAGTTTGTTTCTTTCTTGGCAGGAGGGAGTACCACTTGTAAGCTTGCGTCCACTGGAACTCGTGATCTTCATGTCCAAGAGTGTTAAGTGTGTCTCCACAAAAAAAATCCTTTCTTCTACATGACATATCTTTACACTACTTTCTCTTCTTACTAATAGGTGGCGCTATTGTCAATATAACCTTTTTACAACATGGTGTATTGATCCTTTATTAAATTTACCATAGATTGTCCCGATTATTAACCACCATAGTTCTTATTTCAAAGTTGTCGGCTTGCACGGTAAGATTTAGAATTTATTACAAAGCTTTACGAAATCTTGGGCACTTTAATAACGATATTAAATTCACACAAGTGGGGGATGACATGGTGGAGGGGAAATAAATGCGACCAAGAATGCTAATGCGATGTTGTGGAAGATGAAAAACAGTTAAGTATGGAGGTGCAAAGTGGGACATGGAAGGTGCAATATGGTGAATACAGGATTGCAGGACACGGGACATGGGAAATCAAAAAATGTAAGAAGGGAGGACTCCTGCATCTGCAATGATAAAATAGACTAAGTATGAGAAGAGGTAGTTATGTGGGTAGAGAAAGTGGATGGATCGTTTTGGAGAATGCAGGATTGCGGGTTGCGAGACATGGACATGAGAGAAAAAGATAATCGGGAAGGAAGGGTGTCCTACATCCACATTCAAAGAAATTGCTAAGTATAGACTGATATGTAGTGCGATTTAGAGGGTGAGGAGGTAGAAAAGGTCATTTTGAGTGTTGTGTGATCGCGGGTTACAAGACATGGGACATTTGTGGGACATGGATGCACTGGTCTCCCACAATGAGACTCACGCAACACATAAAAACGACTAAGTGTTGGATTTGTGAGAGTGACTAAGTATAGACTTATGAGTTTGTTGACCTGAGAATTTTATGGTATTATAATCTGCAACCCGCATTTCAAAGAAAAAAAATGACCAAGTAAAGGATATACAAGGAATTTGGGAAGAAAAGGAAAAAGATTAGGATGGAAATGTAGATACCAACATTAATCAACAAATGTAGATCAACAAAAGGGTGTGTGACTAAGACATTTGTCAATGCAATAGACTCAAAACAAATGGATTTTTTTTTTAATTGCTCCAAGAGTTATACTCTAATCTTTAAGTTTAGTAGTTTAATCTTTTTTTCTTAGTAAATTGTTATTACATTAAAACATTTCTAAAAAGTAGATATAAGTAATTTTGCTACACTTTTTTAATAATGACCAATTTTATTAAATATAACTATCTTTATTTATTAATAAATAATTACATTATAATAAAAAAAAATTAAAATAAATATAGAGCATAATTATTATGAAAAAATAAACATTGAAGAATGGTATTGCATCAATATTCACATTACTTTAAAAAAAATCACACTTTCGAAAGTTCATAGTATATAATCATTCACATTACTTTTAAAAAATCACACTTTCGAAAGTTCATAGTGTATAATCATTAATATGTAAAGAATCAAAGATTATTAGAAAAAACTGTCTCTTTTGTATTTAAAATTGAAATCACACTTTCAAAAGTTCATATTGTATAATCATTAATATGTAAAGAATAGAAAATTATTAGAAAAAACTATTTCTTTTGTATGTAAAGTCGAAGATATGATGAGATTATATATACTAATGAATTTATTTAAATATATATTTTTAATCGTAATTATGTTTATTATTAATAATTATTATTATTATTTATTAGTTAATAATTATGATAATGATAAATTTAAATAAAAATTTATTTAAAAATTTAAAACCATAATTATATATTAAAAAATGAACAACGAACATCTAACAAATCACACTTTCAAAAGTTGTTATTGTATAATCATTAGTATGTAAAGAATCAAAGGAAAAATAACTTTATGGTTGGATGATATCAAAGTCCATATCTAGCAAAAATTATTTAGAAGTGGATCGATGGATGGTTAAACAACACAAGATTTATATGCAAATGCCACATTATGTGATGTCATTAATGCTTTAAAGGTGGAGTATTTGAAAGGGTGGGGAATGTTTTGTAACTACTTTTCCATATTTTTATAATGCAATTTGTAATTTATTCAACAATGTTTTATTTATCTTTATAGAGAGTTTTAGTTTAATATTATAATATTTAATTATTGAAAAATAATATTTATATTTACATAATTAATTGAATTTTATTTTATTTTAATTGTGAGAAATCATTTTTTTATAAATATGTATTTTATGTAAGTGAAGAAGATGTTTCTTTTTTGTACAAGGTTAAATTGTAATGAGGATTAGTATATGGTTTTATGTATGGGATCAATGTTAAATGTTACTTATAAACACATGACCCCTCTGTTGGAGCATCAATGATGACTGGCATGGAATATTTGATTTACTTGTGGATATTATCATTGTTGAAACTATTTTTCCGTCTTGAAGTAAGACCTAAAAATTCGCTTTTGATTGGCTAAAATTTTGTCTTCTTGGGGCTTAAAACACATGCTAACGACCCAAGACCCAAAGGCATCTAGCAGGGGTGAAAGTCTGCCCCTTTATGGATCACCAACGGGTTATTTTAGGTGGCGTTATTTTCCTTGAACAATGGTGATGAGTCGACACGCATCTAAGAATAGAAACCAATTATTTCTATCCACACTATCGATTAACAACTGAATTATGATAAATTTTATGAGTTTTTTAATTTCATCGTTCATACTAAAAAACTCTAAATTTATCCTTATTTTAAAGATAATTGTATGATAAAACCCTATCTTATAAGCAATTACTATGTTCATCTTACTTGAAAGATAGTTATCCTTATTTTTAAGATAAGTGTATGATAAAACTCTATCTTATAAGTAATTATTATGTTCATCTTACTTGAAAGATAGTTGTATGATGAAACTTTATTTTAAAATTAATTATTCCACCTTTAAATCAATGGTAAATTCCTTAGTTTTGTTAAGTTTATATATATGTGTGTGTGTGTGTGTGTGTGTGTGTGTGTGTGTGTGTGTGAGTGCTTTGGAATAGAGCTTGGTAAACTAGATCTTGTAGAAAGTCAAGGCTTTTTCGATAGCTTGTTCATTTAAGAGCTCAATATGTCACTTGCGG
This sequence comes from Picea engelmannii, assembly GCA_009831015.1. Lineage (NCBI taxonomy): Eukaryota > Viridiplantae > Streptophyta > Pinopsida > Pinales > Pinaceae > Picea > Picea engelmannii. The sequence goes on from ML806826.1 coordinate 18,182, forward strand.
AAATTCATCCTAGGTGGGGGGAAACACCCCTCAGCACAAACCACTCGGGCTAAACCCAATTGGCGCGCACACACACACACACACACACACACACACACACACATGTGTGTGTGTGTGTGTGTGTGTGTGTGTGCAACTAGGGTAGAACCCTAGCTGTCGTGTAAAGTTGTTTGTTGGAATCTAGCATAGTGAGATCCTATTTGTCGGTAGGGTTCATCATCGTTTAAATTTGTTTGCTAGGATTTGGCTTCTTTAGAGCCAAGCTTCAGTCTCCCGTAAGAACAGAAAATGCAGTTGTAGTGGGAAGTTGTTGGTCGAGGAAGGGTCTTCATCCATTGAAGAAGATGTCGTTGAAGACTGACGGTACATTCCATGATTGATGCATTCACTTGGTTTTCTTGGAGTCCCTTGGGGTTTGGACCACATTTTGTGGTCATTTTTTTTGGACCACAATCGACACAGATCGAAGGGCCAATCTACCTCCAGAGGTTGCTCTCCTACTCATTCTAATGGGAAGGGGTTTGTTAGATGCAATCAATCAAGGGAAGATTCTCCTTTGTAGTATGTGTTGCGTGATTGTCAAGATTTGGAAGGATCCTGCAACGTTGTTGTGTCTATTAATGAAAAATTTGCTACTGTTGCAGTTTCACCAGTTGGTAATGTAGCAGATGTTGAACAGGATAAGTCAACTGAGAGGGGGGGGGTGAATCAATTGTATAAAATTTATTTCATTTTATAAGAAGATTACTTATTAATCAATAAATCATGTCTTTAACATTTAACTTGCAGTAATACATTTAACCAATAAATATACAATCACATAAATGAAACAATGACACAGTGATTTTTCATGAGGAAACCCAAAAGGGAAAAACCTCTTCTTCTTATGAATGAAAGGCAAACTCCAACTCCTCTTTGCATTCTTATTTTATCTGAGCTACAACCCAGATGAGGCTGCTACCTCTGTTTCTTCAGCACCTACTGAATGGAAGCTACAACTCCCAGATGTACAAGCACCAACTTGTATAGGAGACTTTTACAATCTCCCCTTGCTCCTCCCTACCACCCTGGAATCCTTCTCTGTCACTAAGAATATGCAAACCAACTCTTATCTTCTCTGTCAAAGATTAAGCATTAAATTTTCTCCTCAAATTTTACAGAGCCATCTTTCTCCCATAATCCTCTTGCCCCATCTTTTCTCCTCATTGTCCATGTATAATTTTATTTCAGATTTATCTTCATTTACAAAAATGAATTTTACTTTAGAGCTACGGGTGTACCATTAATTCCATACACACCAGTGTTCATCTCACCAAATTTCACTTATTTCCACCCTATACATTCAGAGTGTACACTCGAACCCTCGGGCTTCGAAGATTCAGTTACAATAATTGAATAACTACCTTACAGTGATTATTATTGGCCAAGGCATCTAGAAGAACAACAACCACACGATCAGTTTAAGTATTTAATCCGCATCGTTCGATGTAGAAGATGGGTCTCATGCTTACTCCATATGCCCATTGGTTGTGACCACGGGCCTTTACCAAAAGTCGCTTTCACAATTCGCATATCGACAATCCTGAGGTGAAGACATCTCGTCTCTTCATGTTGCGATCTCCGAACAAGAGCTTTAACTTGGTGCTAGCTCCTCCTTCTCACATGACCAATGGCGGTGACTACAACCTATACAAAAAGGTATTTCAGCATTTCGACATTTCACATTTCGAAATTTTGGCTTTTAGCATTTCAGTGTTTTCGCATTTCGGCGTTTCTGTGATGAAGTGTTTCGACACTCCAAGTCGCGATCCCACAAATGATCTGACGGCTTCACATTTGATCTAGTGGACATAGATCGGATGATTCTCGTTAACTTCTCGGGGACAGATCAACGGTCATATACGACTCTTATATTACCCCTCCAATGCTTAATCCGAAGGACATGACTTAATCATTCATCGAGATAGATGGTTGTCGGGTTTTCGGTACTTTGGCCATCAGGTCTTCATGACCTCCAATAATTCAAAAACTCTCGAAACCGTAGATCATGTGACGTGTGTCCCTTTTGGTATTTCGGCATTTGGGACTTCGTGATGTTGGAGTTTTTTGCTTACCATGCAAAAATCCCGAAATAGAAATTCTCGGAGTGATGTATCATAGTGACGTTACTTAGGATGATGTGTCATGTGCTGGTCAATCTTCAATCTCCGAAATTCAAGCTAAGGGTGCTGACTCCTCTTCCAAGGATCGTTTCACATGTGACCTCGGGTTATAAAAAAAGGATCACCTCCTGGGTTCTTCGCAGTTTCGCGTTTCGGTATGTCTACAGGCATGCTAATATCCAAATTAGGAACCACGCTACCTGTGCAAACTGATCCACGGTGCCTGTGCAAACTGACCAACAAACTCCCCCTTTGGAATTTTAAAGTTTGACATTAATGACAAAACCAAGTCCTGTGCAAACTGCAAGCCCTGCCAACAAACTCCCCCTTTGGCATTGATGGAAAACTTTAAATCTCTTCTCCCCCTTTTGACATCTATGGCAAAGGACTCAACCATACTCCCCCTAAGCAAAGAAAATCACTTACAAAGATGTATCATTTCAGCAACAACTCCCCTTATATCAATAATAGTCAATAAACCTATGTATTATGATCTTATAATGAAGCCCGTGCAATCTTTGAGAATGAAATGAAATTACAGAGGGTAAACCCCCAATTGATCCCTGAGACTTTCAAATTGCATTTTAGATAAAGGTTTAGTAAATACATCTACTATATGATTCTTTGTGCCAACATATTCCACTTTAATAACTTTAGACATAACCTGCTCTCTTAGAAAATGAAATTTAATGGGAATGTGCTTTGTTTTGGAATGCATAACAGGATTTTTGGAAATACTAATTGCACTGGTATTATCACGGAAGATAGGTATAGGTTCATTATAATGAATATGTATATGTTTCAACATTTGTTTCATCCATAGAACCTGAGTGCAACAAGTTGCAGCTGCAATGTATTATGCTTCAGCAGTAGACAGAGACACTACTGATTGTTTTTTACTTGACCAACTTACAAGACATCCTCCAAGAAAAAATGTTGCTCCACTAGTACTCTTCCTGTCATCAACACAACCTGCCCAATGAACACTAGTGAAAGCATATAAATCAAGCTTATTACATGTAGGATACCATAAACCATACTCTGTTGTCCCCTTAAGATATCTGAAAATTCTTTTGACTGCAAGTAGATGAGAAGTTTTTGGTGAATCCTGAAACCTGCCAACTTGACAAACTGCATGCATAATATTAGGTCTTGTAGTTGTAGCATAAAGAAGACTACCAATCATAGATCTGTATATTGTCTAATCAACATCTTTAGTATCATCAAACTTACTTAATTTACAGCCAATAACCATGGGAGTGCCAACTAGTTTAGAATCTTCCATCTGAAATTTCTTAAGCATTTCATTGATATACTTGGTTTGAGAAATGGAAATACCTTTATCAGATTGAGTAATTTGCAAGCCTAAGAAAAACTTCATTTCTCCTAGCATGGACATCTCAAACTCTTTCTGCATACTTTCAACAAACTGTTTACTGAGCCTATTATCATCACTACCAAAAATGATATCATCTACATATATCTCAACAATGATCGGGCTATCATTTTCTTCCTTAATATATAGATTACTATCAGTGTTGCCTTTCCCGAATCCTTGTTGCCTCAAGTAATTGTCAAGTTTGGAATACCAAGCCCTTGGTGCTTGCTTTAGGCCATACAATGCCTTTTTCAACCTGTAAACATATTGTTCTGCTTCTTGTACCTGAAAACCATATGGTTGTTCCATATATACTTCTTCCTCTAAATCACCATTCAAAAATGCAAACTTTACATTCATTTGGTAAACTTTAATGTGTTTAGAACTGGCATAAGCTAGAGTCAGTCTAATAGATTCCATTCTTGCAACAGGAGCAAAAGTTTCTCCAAAATCTATTCCTTCTACCTGTGCATACCCTTTACAAACCAATCTAGCCTTGTTTCTAGTTATTTTACCTGCTTCATCCATCTTATTTCTGA
>ML806826.1:27407-77998 GCA_009831015.1 Picea engelmannii
TAACATGGCCTCGTTGTTGGGACCCATTCTTTATTTTCCCCATAGTGATGTTCACGTGGGGGGTGTTGGAGTTACTTCACACACACCTAGGATTTATTTTTCCTAAGGTTTTTCCTTGTTTATTAGTCATAATTAGTCATTATCTGGCCTCCTATATTTTAGGGGACAATAGTCCACCTAGAGAATATTCTCTTCAGTTGACACTTCAGTTTGACTAGTTGAGTTGAGTCTAGATGCTGCATTGGTTTTGTCACCATGCAACATTGAGATCATCACCATGCTAATGCGCACTTGCCTTGGGATCATCACCAGACTGGTGCATTACCCTTGATTCCTTGATCTACTCCTCACTACATTATGTTCAGTCAGTTAACTGAAGACGGGTTGACTAGTTAAGCCAGCTAGGTGGCAGTTCACTCCCATAACTGCCCGAGAGACTAGACTATGTGGCAGTTCACTCTTGTAACTGTTGGTGTGTGTCCAAATCACTCTAGACCACCACTATGGTGCATTAGTTCTCCTCCAGTGTGCATTCATTGAGTTATACAGAGTATATCATGTGTAAATTATTCATTATTCATTACGGTTAATGAGAATTCTTCCATTCTTTCTCTCCTTCTTCTTTCTCAATTTCTCTCTGCAAATCTGTGTAGTATTCTCTAGCTAGATCTATTATGTGCAGGTTCAACACATTTACAATAACCACCATAGTTCTTATTTCAAAATTGTCAGCTTGCATGGTAAGATTTAGAATTTATTAAAAAGCTTTACGAAATCTTGGCCACTTTAATAACGGTATTAGATTCACAGAAGTGGGGGCTGACATGGTGGAGGCGGAATAAATGTGATCGAGAATGCTAATGTGATGTCGTGAAAGATGAAAAATGGTTAAGTATGGAGGTGCAAAGTGGGACATGGAAGGTGCAATATGGTGAATACGGGATTGTGGGACACAGGACATGGGAAATCAAAAAATGTAAGAAGGGAGGACTCTTGCATCCGCAATGATAAAATAGACTAAGTATGAGAAGAGGCAGTTATGTGGGTAGCGAAAGTGGACGGATCGTTTTGGAGAATGCAGGATTGTGGGTTGCGGGACATGGGGATGAAGGGAACAGATAATCGGGAAGGAAGGGTGCCCCACATCCATATTCAAAGATATGGCTAAGTATAAACTGATATGTAGTGCGATTTGGAGGGCGAGGAGGTAGAAAAGGCCGTTTTGAGTGTTGCGCGATTGTTGGTTACAAGACATGGTACATTTGTGGGACATGGATGCACTGGTCTCCCACAACGAGACTCACGCAACACATAAAAATGACTAAGCATAAACTTATGAGTTTGCGGACCTAAGAATTTTATGGTATTCTAATCTGCAACCCGCATTTCAAAGAAAAAAATGTCCAAGTAAAGGATATACAAGGAGTATGGGAAGAAAAGGAAAACAATTAAAGATGGAAATGTAGGTACCAACATTAATCAACAAATGTAGATCAACAAAAGGGTGTGTGACTAGGACATTTGTCAATGCACCAGGCTCAAAACAAATGGATTTTTTTTGGAATTACTCTAAAAGTTATACTCTAATCTGTAGGTTTGATAGTTTTATCTTTTTTTCTTAGTAAAATCTTATTACATTCAAACATTTCTAAAAAATAGATATAAGCAATTTTGCTACACTAGTTTAAAAACACTCTTTTAATAAAGACCAATTTTATTATCAAATATAATTATCTTTATTTATTAATAAATAATTACATTATAATAATTTACTAGATCTATTTTGTATAATCATTAATATGTAAAGAATCGAAGATTATTTGAAAAACTATCTCTTTTGTATTTAAAGTTGAAGATATGATGAATGAATTTATTTAAATATATAATTTTAATAGTAATTATTTTTATAATTAATAATCATTACTATGTAATCAAAGATTGTTAGAAAGAACTTATCTTTTGTATTTAAAGTTAAAGATGTGATGAGAGTATATAAACTAATGAATTTATTTAAATATATAATTTTAATCGTTATTATTATTATTTTTATTATTATTAATTTTATTTTTATTTATTAATTAATAATTATGAGTATGATAAGTTTTATTACTTTTAAATAAAAAAAATTATTTATAAATTTAAAACCATAATTGTGTATTAAAAAATGAACAACCAACCTCTAACAAATCACACTTTCAAAAAGTTCTTATTGTATAATCATTAATATGTAAAGAATCGAAGGAAAAATAACTTTATGGGTGGATGATATCAAAGTCCATATCTAGCCAAAATTATTTATAAATTTAAAACCATAATTGTATATTAAAAAATTAACAACCAACCTCTAACAAATCACACTTTCGAAAAGTTCTTATTGTATAATCATTAATATGTAAAGAATCAAAGGAAAAGTTCTTATTGTATAATCTTCTTTAGAGCCAAGCTTTAGTCTCTCGTAAGAATAGAAAATGCAATCATAGTCGGAAGTTGTTGGTCGAGGAAGGGTCTTCATCCATTGAAGAAGATGTCGTTGAAGAGTAAAGGTACATTCCATGATTGTTGCATTCACTTGGTTTTCTTGGAGTCCCTTGGGGTTTGGGCCACAAATTTGTGGTCATTTTTGTTATGTGGCTATGGCCGACCACAACCGACACAGATTGAAGGGTAGATCTACCTCCAGAGGCTACTCTCCTACTCATTCTGACGGGTAGGGGTTTGTTAGATGCAATCTATCAAGGGAACATTCTCCTTTGTAGTATGTGTCAATTGATTGTCAAGATTTGGAAGGATCCTGCAACATTGTTGTGTCTATTACTGAAATTTTTTCTACGGTTACAGTTTCACGAGTTGGTAATGTAGCAGAATGGTCGTCGTTGCCTCATCTCAACCCATTGGGCTTAACTGCTACTCAATTCGATCTAGTTGAAAGTGTGGATAATGGCCTATAAACACAAAGGATGGAGGAGAACTCTATCTCCCAAAATGATGCTTCTACCTCAGCTACGATTTCTTCAAATCTACAACAAGAGGTTCAAATTATTAATGCTCAATCGAACTCTATTAGAATTAATGGGAAGTTGTTGATCAAACTTGGTGAAGTGCCTCCTCCGAATCAACCTACTTCTTCAACCTCGGTTTTTGAAAAGGTTGAGTTCCCTACCATTCAAACCAATGTGGATCCCGATGAAGAGGATTTCAATTTTTTTAAGCCAGTAACAAGGAGTATACAAAGGAACGCCAAAATTTAGAGTGTCGTGGGGTGATATTGTATTTCCTTTGTTCCATGTCGGATGAGGCAGCGTTGAATAAATGGTGTTTGTTGAACTGGGAGGCAAAAGGAGTTTATTTGAATTCATACTAGGGTTTGGGGTAAAAATATGTTTGTCTCATGTTCAATACTGAATCAGTAGCTCGACAGGTTCTATAGTACGATACATGGCATATCGTGGGTTCCTTGGCTTATTTGCAGTCATGGAGAGTTGATTTTAACTAGAAAGTATCGTGGTCAATCCAGTTGAACTACTCATTATGGATCAAGTTTCCTGCGTTGCCTACTGATTTGAGGCCTTTTGCAGATTTTTTTGCAAGCGATTTTGGCAAGGTTTTGATCCCATGTGGAAAACGTAACTCTTTCCAACATAATCCAAGAGTCTGTGTGGAGGTTGATTTAGTGAAGAAACAATCATCATTTATTTCTGTGATGGTTGTGGATGGATTTCTACAACAAAAAGTTCATTATCTAAATTTTCCAAATGCATGCTTTGCTTGCCAAGCTTAGGATCACCTCATCTGGGATTGTCCCCATTAGAATCCCCCTCTAGGGGCTCCTCCATCTTCAAGTGATGTAGGTGCTTCAATATTTGTGGCCCCAACTGGTCGATCATGTTCCTTAGTTGATTCAACCCAGGTTTCTAAGGTGAGCACCTCCAACGCACCTATGGGAGGGCATGTCCCTCTATTAAGTCTTAGATCTGGTAGCAGGGATGGAGGAGTAGTGATTTAAGAGACTTCTAAAGGCGTTGGCGGTCTGATACAACAATAAACTCCTAACAACTCTAGAGTTCCTCTAGTTAATCATTCGGTTCACCATGCATACAACTTCAGTTAGTGGTAGTGCTCCTTTTCAAAATATGGAGATGGATGACAGATGGGGGGGTTAAATCTAACAATCTTAAGGGGGTTTCATCCCCTACATCTTTGGATAATCATGTTAGTACTGTGAGCCTATCCTCGTGGGTAAATTCTTTTAAGGAAGCAGTGACCCACTCTCCTAAGAGAGGAGCACCTTCCTTGGTGATGTCTAATAAGTTCAACACTTTGGTCAATCCCTTTTTCTTTAAATGAATTTCTCTCTTTTTTCATGGAATGTCAAAGGGATGACGATCCTATGTAGGAAGGAGGTTTTTCAAGGAGTTCTTCAAAAAGTCAAGCCATAAATAGTCTTTTTTGTAGGAGGTCAAGTTATCCAAATTTGAGCTTCACAGTCACATGAGTTATGTTTGGAATGGCCCATAGATCATGTTCAAGGAAAAGGTGGGGTGGTGTTAGCTATTTCCTTGTATATTCATAGTTTTGTTACAAATTCAAGGAGTGACCCGAGCAATTGTTGTTTGTGGATTACTATGTTGTTTCAAGAGAGATTGTTGGGTTTATGTTCTATATATGTGTCAAACCTTAGCCCTGCACGTATACGTCTTTGAATGTGATGGAGACCTCTCTTCTAGATGTTGAGTGGATAATTGGTGGAGATTTTAACATGGTTGAATGGGATGATGATAGGGTAGGACGGGTTGGTTTTGTGATCAGTGGTTCAGAGAAGTAGGCTCTATCTAAGTGTAAAGCCTTTCTATAATTGTTCAACCCCAATTGGGGGAAGAAATGGGTTGACTATGGTGGATGGTTTACTTGGTCCAACATTAGACAAGGCTATGTCAGGGTTCAAGCTAGGCTAGATCGGATCTATGGCCCGAAGGATAATATCTCCTTTTTTGGGAATATGCATCTGGTTGATGTGCCAATTGTCACTACAGGTTCAAATCACCTACCCATTACAACTTTTGTTTTGGCAGGGTATGTGGTGGACTCCATTTGTCTTTGTTGAAGCTTAATGTCTCTCATTTGGAATCTATGGATTTCCATGCTTTGGTGCATAGTGTATGGAATCATGTTCCTCATCCTAGGGGGAACAAAGGGTGTTTTTTACGGTGGGAGGTGCCCATTCGTTGTAGTGTGAAGTCTACCAGGGGATGGCGTTGCATGATTGTGTGGAAGCATAGGAGAGAGCTTCGAGAAACCCAAAAAAATTAGAGGATGTATGAATTCTCTTGGGGGAGGACCTTCATAACATCATCCTTCAGGAGTATGTGTCTCAATTTGAAATGGTGGTTCACAAGGAGGAGGAGTATATTGCTCGAGGGGCTTGAGTAAGATCTAGAATACAATGGATCCAAGAGAGCGACGACGGATCTAAGTTGTTTTTTTTCTTTTTGAAGAGGAGTGTGGTGGCTGACATGGTTCTTGGTATATGCAGAGAAGATGGGACTCTTGAGGAGAACCCAACAAAGATTCGAGGTATGTATAATGGTCACTTTCAAAATATTTTCTTTGATTACCACTTGTCAGAGTCAGTCGTGGCTACCAGGGATGGTTGCTTTAGAGTGGTTCCGCACAAAGTCTTGATTCGATATCATGATAGTTTTGAAAGATATTTTACGAAAGATTAATTTGTTGTTGTACTCTCTTCAATGCAAAACTGGGAAGTCCTTGGGTATTGATGGTATGCCTTGCTAGTTTTACAAGGAGATGTGGAACATCGTGGGGAACGAGTTTTGTATTCTCGTGCACGAGGTATTTTCCACAAGATGTCTTTCGGGATCACTTAATCATGGACTAATCAGGCTTATTCCAAAGAACATAGCCAAAGATTCTATTGTTGGGAGGTGGTCGATAACTTTACTGAGCGTTGTTTATAAAATTATGGCCAAGGCTTTAGCCAGGAGAGTTCGAGATGTGGCCTGGAAAATTGTTCGTCGAGAGAAGACATGCTTTGTATAGGGACAATTTATTTTGGATAGTCTTACCATCTTGGGAGACCATGGAATGGGCCAGGGAGTCTGGTCAACATGAACTCTACCTGAAAATTGATTTTGACAAAGCATATTATGGTATTTATTGGACATTTGTCATTGATATGTTGACTTATCTTGGGTTTGGCCAACATTGTGCTCGAGTGATTAACACGTTGTTTACATGTGCCTCTGATTTTGTTTTAGTGAATAATGTGTTTCCCCACTGCATCCATCTCCATAGTTCTATCAGTAAAGGGTGTCCCTTGGCCCCTTATCTCTATGTTTTGACGGTTGATGCTCTCGCATATTTACTAAAGGTAGCTCATCTTCAGGGTTGGATCAGAAGTATTTCTCTCCCCAAGGGGAGGAGATGATAAGCAATCATTTTGTGGATGACTCTATTTTGTTAGTCTATGTTGATAAAGAGTCTGTCTCAACTACCAGGGATTGTCTTGTATTGTTTTGTGAGGCTTTAGGGGTAATTGTTAGTGATCACAAGACAAACTACTAGCTTGTTGGTCTTGAGGATCATCCCAAGTGATTGGTAGTTGCTTGGAGGTTTGTCCAACCAAGGGTGATTGTGCGATATCTTGGTATACAATTTGGGGTAGACCTTTCATCGATGGCTACGTGGGATTGGTGCTTGGAGAGATTACAACGTATGTTTCTTTTTTGGCAGTGCAAGGATCTTCCCTTTGTTGTTAAGTTGACAATGGAGAGCAGGATTCTTTAGGCCTCCCACATTTACTATGTGTATTTCTAACTTCCAAGCAAGGTGTAGTTTCACTGATTGGAATAGATTTTTCACTTGTACTTATGGGTCAAGTGTGGTGGGGATCGTTGTCTTCTCATGGTCCCTTGGGCAGTCTATATCATGCCCAAGGATGAGGAGGGCCTTGACTTGATTGATGTGGTGAGCCAAGGCAACATTTTGGTTGTTAAATGGGTAGTTAAGTGTTTGGAGGGTGTTGACGCTTAAAAGCGCAACGATGAATACTATGCTCGCAAATGAATGACAAGATTTATTATATATCTATATTAATAATAAATTAGCAGGTGGGACCCCCTTGTAGACTTATGACACTATGGTGAATAAGCAACGCTTCTATTTTGTTTGCTTATGTGATGGTACCAGCACAATCTTCTACAGTTCACGTGTTTTAGATAATGGTTTAGAATGTTATAGTGATATATGTTGGTTGGATGATTAAAACATGGCACTAAATGGCTTCGATGAGCTCTCACAGAATATGTTAAGACTTCCCTACAGATGGAAGAATTATTATCAATTTTGGCTTTGATATTACATTGAACATGGCATTAAATGGTTTAAATGGTCTTGATAGAGGATAATAATGGAGCTTTTTTTTTAATAAAAGAACTATACTTGAGTTCTAATGTTATATTATCATGACAAAGCATGGGTGCTCTAGACCTTTGCTACTATGGTTATGCGCCTTGTTCAAATTTCATATATGGTTGCACATTGTGTTATGTTCCTAGCACATTGTTATTTAAAGAAGTTGTTATTACCAAGAGGTGGCGCACTATGAAAAAGTGATATGGCAATGGATATGAGGTTAATTAATTGTTTAGTGCTATGGTGAATCGACTTGGCTCGTACGCTCAATTGAATGAGGTTGGAAGGGAGAAGCGACGTGCATTTACTGAACATCATTTAAACTCCCCTCGAGCTCGTCACCATAAGCATTCTTGCATTTTGGTTTTGGGTCTAATGGTTTTTGTTGTTCAACTTTGTTCGGTCGTAAAGGAGATATACAGTCTTGTTTTTCCTCACGCAGGCTCTTTCTAGGTATGGGTTTCTTACTCTTCCATCCATGATGGTTACTTTGCACTTTGAATCAACTTTTGGCCCTGGATTGCTCATTGTCCGTGTGTTTCTTGAGATGTTATGAGATATTTCAATTGTGTATTGGTGTTTGTGTCTATGGTTTCTTATGGTGATTATTATGGATTGTTGGCACTTTAAAAAGGAAATGGTTATGCTCTCCTTGCTGTGTGTAATCTTTGCATGGGTTTATTGGATACAAATTTACAGTGGAGCCTTCTCAGTTATGGTTTGGGTTTTGGGTTTGGCATCTCTGTTGAAATTGAGTATTATGTCTTGCCAAAGATCTGAGCTTTGTGCATACCCTACTTATAGACTGTCATAACAGGTCTTTGTGTTTAAGTTGCTCACTCCATGTCCGTCTCTATGGCTAGTATTTTCGACCCTGTGGGTTGCAATGTGAACTAATGAAACATTAAAATATTTGTGCCTTGTCTTGGCAAAACTATGATTTGTTAGCCACCTTGCGTTGCCCTCACTAACACAGTTTCGTAGAGAGCATTGCACATTATGAGTTTAACATCACCCAAAAATTGATAGAAGCATTATGGATGCTTTCTGGTCAGGCATGAGTTTGTGCTTAGTCGCTCGTTTTACAGTGTTGATTAAAGGAATTGGCTTCATTTTGTTTTCCTGTTGGAATTGACAGTCTGTCGTTTTGGTAATCCTTACAGATGAGAGTATTGTTACATGTTATGGTTCTGTGGTAAATTGTGAAAGGCATGAGCTGTATGCGTTATTCGAAGTCTTAACCCTCTGGTCAAACCGCATGTTCTTACCTTCCACTTCTTGTTTTAAACCCTAAATATCATATTGATATCATTTTACTCCAGTCGATGGTTGATGGAGCACTATGCGTGCTTGGTTGCTTGGGCACGATTTTTGTTGTGTCCCTCGTTTGGAAATTCTGGAAGAAGTCTTTACACATTGATTTGTTTGAATCTTGGGCTCAGAATATTGAATGTTATTTGGTTCAATCGTTATTTTGGCTATATTAAGGGGTCACCTGTGTGTGAATTGTTTGAGGCCTGATTAAGAGTTATAACGTCCAGTTGATTGTTTTGGACAGTGTTTAAATAATTGATGGATACAAATGGTTATAAATAATGTGCATGTTCCTATTGGTTTAAAGATTAAATATTGAGTTAATGGTTGTGGCTCGAAGGGTTATTGTGGTTTCTCATATCGATTGCAATGATTTTAGTAATGATTGTCATGTAATGATTATATGAATACAAAGGTTGTTGTAATTAAATAGTTCCACGCATATAGATTATTGTTTGGAAGCCAACAAACAAAGTTGTCAAAGGAAGTAACAATTTAAATTGTGATTTTGAAAAGTGAATATTGTTGAAATTTGAAGGTCGAAATAGAGATATGTTTGATTGCATGTTTTGATTTATTTTCATTTGAATAGTATCCATATTATTTCCCTGCCATTCTACCACTCTTCGCTCATTACATTCCCCTCATAATCCCTATTTCATTTATGGCATCCATGTTCTGTGAAATAAATTAAAAAGGAAGTCAATGTAAAAGGGACAAAGAATAACACAACAAAGATATAGTGACTGATATTTTGGTATTTTATTACACAATTAAATTGTTTAATTATTTGTTAAACAATATTTGTGTATTAATCCCCTATCATTATACCCGTTTTCGCTAATTACACTCCCTCCATATGTCCCATGAACCCTATCACCCCCTGTTCACTTGGTGATTATTAGATGGTTTGTTATGGATGGATTTGCATGTATCTCATGTTAATTTCTGAGCCAATTGTTGATGCATGTAGCAAAATGTCATGTATGGTTTATTAATAGCTTCATTACTGACGAACTGTTGCTACATGATGAGTTTCTTCAGTAGGGTCAGTCATGGAAGAAATAACAAAGACAAGGGAAATTGGAACCGAGGGCCTAGACGACCTAGATTTTCCATCCATTTTGATGTTGATCTGCAAGAATTGAACCACTTGTTCCAAGTTGCGTTCTTTAACTGGATTGGTCATGGAATAGTACATCCTCGTCCAGAAAGACCTCCTTTCCAGCCTCAAAACATCCCTGGCATTCTCGTTCCTCCACATGTGTCCTTGCAACCAGAAGTCCCTGCAAATGATCGATGGCAAGAGATTGTTAACCCGACTGTCTCTCACCATCATGGTTGGCCCAATATATCATTGCCTCTCCCACCACCTGTCAATCCTGATGTCCATATTGCAAGTGTTGATTCACCTTTTCAATCTTTACATGCCAGTAAAAGACTAAAAAATGATGTTCCCCATGTGCAAGATAAAGGAAAAGAAGTGGCCTCCCCTTCTTCTCCCTAAGATGATTCCTCGAAATATGTGTCTTCCCGCATGCATTTGAAGGATGATTGTTCCCATGTTATCAACGAAATACAACCTCAAGGTTCTAATCAACCACAGGCTACTTCCTAGAAATCAAAAGGGGACAACAGTGGAAAAAGAAAAATTGCCTCCTAGAGTGGAAAGTATGGCTTTTAGATTGTGTTTTTTTTTATGATTTGAGTTGAGGAAGACAATGTTACTGTTTTTAGGAATTTTGGGATAGCAAGCTCTGTTTTGGTATTTTGTGAATCATATGGATAATATGGATGGTGTGGATATTTATATATTTTTTGGATATGATATAAATTATTTTTGATATTTAAAATATCGAGTTTGGAGGATATTTAAGGGAGCTACAAGGGTGGCAAGTGATTTAAATGATTATCCTTTTTTTGTTATGTTTTATGACTTGAAAGGAAGATATTTACAAGAGTCACAAGGGGTCCCACCTACCTAGTTATTATTAATTAAAGACCCTTAACTATATTATTAAAATTTACCTCTCATAAACTAATTAGTTAAGTCAAACTAACTTAACTAAAGAAAGTATTTGAACTACTTCAACTTATTGGAAAGAATAAAAGTTGAATGAGAAGAAGAAACAAGGGGAGAATCAAAGGAGAAAGAAAGACTAAGGGTTTTATTGTAGACAACAAGGTTCATGACTGAACCAAACCTTTCAGACGCTTGTTTTAGAGGTGTTGATCCATCCTTGATAGTCTGTGTATTCTTGTATCTTTGTGAATTAAGTTTCATGGTTGATAAAGAATATCTTACAGAATCAAATTGGCAACAGTTTGTGGCAAGCTGGTCCAGATTATAAATTTCAGTTTTTCTTGATTGTTCAAGTCTTTTTGTATGGTGTTCATTGGGGATCTCTAAATCAGACTTTGGTCCATGCCCTCACTGGGGTTTTGTAAAGAGAAAAACACTTTTGATATCTCATAATGAAATAAATCAGATTGTTATTATGTCTTATATATGTGTATTGATGACTTGGTTACTTTTCGCTTTTTGATCTCCATGTTTACTTTCTGTATTCTCGATATATTTTAGAAACTTATATAAACTTTATTTTATTGCAACATTATTTTCATTAATAAATCACCCTTAATCCTAGTAATTAATACTTACGGATTGAGAGAATATTTTTGAGGCTATAAAACACAGGTTGACATTCCCGACTATCTTGTCCTAGCTAGGCAAGATTTGGAAATGATTGAGTAAAACAATACATACATTTTACTCAACATTTATCTGGCAACCATACTGGGGAGATCTTCCATATCTCTCTGGTTGATTGTATTCATGATTATCATTGAATATTTCTACTTTTGTTTTTATTCTTGGGTTGTTTTATTTTCCTCATGACAGTACCTGTTACAAGGCAACCCAGTATTGAGCCTGGTCTTAAAGACCAAACCAACATTGCTTTAACTTTATTCAATACCATCTTAGAAACCGCTAATACCCGGGTTGAGCTTGAATGCTCGTGGGTAGTAATTGAACAAGACATAAGTGTTCGAGAACGCTAGGAGGCCAGGCAAAGGCATCCTAGGAATCAGTTGTAGATCTCTTTTTCCTAAAAAGTTTTGATCTTCTTTTTCATGTCATTAGATCCTTGCATCTCTAGAAGAAGAAGAGGATTGTCTTATGAAATCACTCCTATCGCTGAAATAGGAAGAAGGAACATTGTTTTGTCAACCAAACAAGGTACTCTAAGGAGAACTTTGTCTTATTCGGCTAGTTTATCTTTCTCGCCCTCACCCATCATTTACAAAATGGCATATGTGGGTGGCTCTAGTGGCATTGGAGGTGATCCTTCATCTCAACCTTCAGCCTCGTCAGTGATTGGTAGTGTGTATAGCCATCAGGTCCCTGTCCAATCTACTACCAACCTCACCAAGGTCATAAATAAGTATGGACTTTTTTAATTCGAAGAAGATGCTACTACTACCACGTGGCATGTATCCTCCCATTTAAACCTAGCACCTACCACTCATCTTCTCCCAGAATTCAAAGAACATCTCCCTAGGTTTTCAGGAAATAACACAATCACCACAAATGAACACTTGGTGGCATTCTCTAATGCATGTCGCAATATAGGAGCTAATGACAATGATACTTGTATGCACTTGTTTGTCAACTCTCTCGAAGGGAAAGCAACGACAGATTTCTTCGATATCCCTCCTAAGATTCTTTCCACTTGGGAAGAGTTAGTTTACTGGTTCAAATCCACTTATGGACAGTCTAAGAGCCCAACCGAACAATTACGGGAATACAATAACATTACGTACAAAGATGGTGAGACTATCAAGTCTTTCAACCTACGTTTCACCAAGTTGTATAATCAAATTCCCAAACTTATTCGCCCCCATAACCAAGTCACTTTTATGCATTACTACAATGCTCTACCTTCCCCTTATCATCACAGGCTTGAAGAAAAAGCTAATGACAATCTTGGTTCCGCTCTGCATACTTGTCTAGAGTATGAAGAACATTTGGAAATAACAAGTCTTCCCAAGGGAGATTCAATTAAAGAGATGGACATGTCTACCCTCTCACAACTTGTACATGATATGAATAATCGAATGATAGCATATGAGTGAAAGGTAAATGTGCCTTCACTTACTCATGGGCCTCATCTTCCTCCTCACCATGTTTTAAGAATCCCAATGAAAACAACTTTCATCCCAAAGCCATCATGCCTCACAGTTGGTGTAACTTTTGCGAGGAATGTCACGAGGAAAGTACTTGTGAGGTAAAGAAGAGTGCCAAAAATAAAATCTTTGGGAAAAGGCCTAAAACTGCCATTATTGTTCTAGATTGGGCAAAACCAGAGTATGTCATGATCATAAAAACTAGGAATAAATCCTACACTTCAAAAGTAAAATATGATCCCCCTCGTACTTCCTCTATCCCAAGATCATCTTCGCAAGTTATTGTTGAACAAGCTACCAGGACTCCTAAAAGTCAAGGAACTCCCTTCCCTCTTACAAATAGAACATTCTCAACCAATTGGCTAATATCAAGTCCGATGCTACTCTTCTGGACATGGTTTCCATCCCTAAGCAACAAAAGCATCTAAAAATGTTTTATGGAAGGAAAAGCTTCCACCATAGCCAATCTCTTTGAAGAGGTAAAAGAATAGGATTCTAGTGTAAATAAAGTAGGTGTAAATAGTGTTAGACACCCTATAAAAAAATCCCCCATTTTTCATTTCTCTAAAGATTATGGACAAAATAGCCCATTGTTTCCTAATTGATGGTGGTTCGGGCCCAAGCGTAATGTCAAAAATTATTATGGAAAATCTAGGCTTGTCTTGTACTAACGAAAATTCTAGAAGCATGCTCTCATATAATAGTCTACAACAGTCGACTATAGGCAAACTAAAATACATGACTTTGGTTTTGTGCGCACATCCTAAAATCAGGACAACCCTTAATATCCAAGTAATTGACATGTTAGTAAGTAATTATTCTATCATCCTAGGAAGAGACTGGAAAGCCTTGACAGGTGGATATCTTTCGCTTGACGGGACACACTTATCCATTCCTCGGAATGGAAATAATATCATAGTCCTAAGGGAAGGAATAATATCACCTTACATAGAAAGCATTCCACAACCTAATGTAAATTATGTCGAGGAGGATTTAGGGGTGTACTCTATCTTTGCGGATGAGGACGACACTACCACGAAACAAATTGATTTGGAGAATGGTATGTGGCACATGCACTTTTATAGCTCATGCTCCAACGAAGGTAATGGAGCTGGAATTATCTTGTACTCACCTGTAGGTAAAATTCACAACTTTTCCTATAGGTTAGAATTTGCTTGCACAAACAACGTCACTGAATTTGAAGCATTATTGCTAGGCATCAAAAATGCCCATAATTTAGATTGTGATCACCTTACATTTTTTGGGGACTCTGAGCTTGTTGTGAACCTTGTACATAAATTATATTCTCCTAGCAACAAGTTAATGAAATGCTACACCCAAATTGTTTGGATGTTTATCTCGAAATTATTATCATTTAACATCACTCATGTTAAAAGGGAGTTGAATTCAATGGATGACAAGTTAGTTGTTTTTGCAACCTCTCCTACTCGACAAATTCTTCCACAAAGACATAATTGTACTTTTCAATCTTTATATCGTCCTCATATCCCTGACAATGTAGAGTCATGGCAGGTCTTCCCTAGTGATGAAAGCATTTGCGCTTTCATACAAAATGAACCATATAAGCCCAAGGAGATTATATCCATGGAAAACAACAAAATTCTAAAGGGATTGACTCCTCTAGAAAGTTCATTTTCATCGAGTGATGTAGGCAACAAAGAAAATCATAAAAAAGAGGAGTCAAAAAGGAAAGTGGGTGAAACCATTTCCTTGAACATTGGACCACACGATTCCCCAAAGAATGTTAAGATAGGTGCCCAATGTATTGATGAAGAAAATTTGAAATTCACTGAGTTACTTCGTGAATTTCAAGATGTTATTGCTTGGTCTTATGAGGATCTTCATGGTTTTGATCCTGCTCTTATACAACATGCCATTCCTATCAAGGAGGGTATAAAACCAGTTAGGCAAAAACAAAGACCCATTAACCCCGCACTTGAAGCTACTATTAGGAAGGAGTTGTAAAAACTCTTGAAAAATGGGATAATTTTTCTTGTTAAGTACTCCGAGTGAGTTTCCAATTTGGTTCATGTTCGGAAAACAACAGGTCAGATCCGACTGTGCATTGATTTTTGTGCATTAGAGCTAGCGTAAAAGACCATTTTCCTCTCCCTAATATGGAAATGATTTTGCAACAAGTTGCAGGGTCACAAATGATGTGCTTACTTGATGGGTTTTCTGGTTATAATCAAATCAAGGTAAAAATAACTGATAAATACAAAACCACTTTCACTACACGTTGGGGCACATTTTCTTATGAACGCATGCCTTTGTTTTATCTAATGCAGGTACCACCTTCCAAAGAGCTATGCAGATAGTTTTTGACAATCTGATCGGTAAAATTATTTAAATTTATCTTGATGACTTGACTATATATTCAATGAACCGATTGGATCATTTTGGTCATCTTAGAAAAGTTCTCATGCAATGCAGAAAGTTCGACATTTCTTTAAATCCTTCTAAGTCTATTTTCGGCGTTACCAAGGGCAAGCTCCTTGGGCATATTGTTTCTGATTCAAGAATAAGCATAGATCCCGAAAGTATCACTTTTATTCTGAACCTTCATGCCCCCACTTCCAAAAAGGAGCTTCAAGCCTTTATGGGAATTATCAACATTGTTCGCATATCTGTTCCTGATTTTTCTGTAATGTTCAAACCAATTCAAAATCTTCTCAAGCAAGATCACTCCTTTTCTTGGACTGAAGACGTCGAGAATTCTTTCGTAAGGATTAAGAAGGTAATCAATTCTGCACCGGTTTTGGCAAAACCCGATTTTGAGAAAGACTTTATTATATAAATTAATGCCACGGAAAAAGCAGTTTCTGCTATTCTTGTACAATGTGATGACAAGAATAACAAAAACCCAGTAGCTTACATGAGTCAAATATTATCAGATGATGAATTCAAATATTCTTATATGGAAAAACATGTTTTTTCTCTTGCTAAAGTTGTGGAAAAATTTCTCCACTTTATCTTAGGCAAGCACACACTCGTAAAAGTCCCTTTGCCTTCTGTCAAGTTTTTTCTCTCACAGACTTATCTTTTAGAGAAGCTTTCACATTGGCTTCCCAAGATCCAAGAGCATGATTTAGCCATCATGACTTGGAAAACAATTAAGGGACGAGACTTAGACCTTCACTTAGCTCAACATGCTGAAGCAAGTGAAGAAATTGACGAACAAGATAATCCTCTTTCACACTATCTTACATTGATAATCGAATCCTTCTTATAGCTGAACATCCCTGGTATAAAGATCTGGTGTATTACTTGCAAAATCAGAAATGTCCAAATAGCTTAGATAGTCATCAAAGGAGAAGGCTCTGTCTTGAATCTTCCAGATATGTTATTTTAGGAGACTTCTTATTCATAGGATTTGTTGATTTTATGTTACTTCGATGTGTAAATAATGAGGAAGCACATAAACTGTTACAAGAAACCCATGGATTTTCAGATTTTGTTATTCATGTGGGTGGCCACTTTTCTGCTAAAACTAATGCTTTTAAAATCATCAGAAAAGGTTATTATTGTCCTTCAATTTTTTGAGATTATTATAACTTTTCAAGATCTTGTGACAAGTGCCAAAAATTCGCTGGGAAAGAACATCTGCCTGCCATGCCTTTGCAACCTGTCCTCCCTGATTTTCCTTTTTGAAAGTGGTGTCTGGACTTTATCGGTCCTATTTATCCTCCATCTTCAACATGGCAAGTTTTTATCTTGACAACCACAGATTATTTTACGAAATGGACTAAAGTTGTCCCACTCAAACATTCACAGGATGAACAAGTTATTTCTTTCCTTGAAACTAATATTTTCTCTAGATTTGGCATTCCTTTGGAAACTATTACAGAGAACGGTCCCGCTTTCATTTCTGCTAAGTTGAATCAGTTTCTAGCTAAGTTGAATAAGTCAAACATTTACCTCATCGACTTATTACCTCAAGGAAATGGGCAAGCAAAGTCTACTAACAAAAATCTGGTTAGAATTATCAAGAGGCTCATGAAGATAAGCCTCGTCAATGGCACACCCTCCTCACTTACGCCCTTTGGGAAAATCACACTACTATCAAGGTAAGCACATGTTGCACTCCCTTTCAGCTTGTTTATGGTCAAGAAGCTATTATGCCTACCGAG
Organism: Picea engelmannii; assembly: GCA_009831015.1. Taxonomy (NCBI): domain Eukaryota; kingdom Viridiplantae; phylum Streptophyta; class Pinopsida; order Pinales; family Pinaceae; genus Picea; species Picea engelmannii. The sequence continues at coordinate 44,489 of ML806826.1, forward strand.
CTAGAACTTTATTCTCTACGATTGATGCTACAGATCGAAGAATTAAATTCTTGTAATGTCTCTTAAAGGATAAATGCATTGTTTGCTTTAGATGAATAAAGGATGTTTGCCTTGGATAACATAAAGAGAAGATAACAAACCATAAAGAAATATTTCAATAAAAGCGCAAAAGCTGTCAGATTTAAGGTGAATGAGAAAGTCTTACTTTGGGATTCAACCCATGCTGATAGAGGAAGACATTCAAAAGTTTCAAAAATTATGAAGGGTTGCTTTTAAAATCGCTTTTGTCCTGGGCGCCAATTCTTATCTTCTAAAGGACTTGGAAGAGAAATTATTTTCCTATAGCACCAACGGTTCCCATTTGAAACACTATGTGGAACCAGTTTGAGAGTTAAAACACTGCATGAAGGTTACTTATGTATTATAATTTTTTGTTTCACTGCTTCGATATTGTTTTGTTGTTTTTATTTTTTCTGTTGTTTCATTTCTGTTGTTTTTATTTTATTAATTTCTTTTCTTTTCAGAAATAAACTCTGGATCAATTTTGCCAGAGCGATGCTATTTTGTAAGTATTGTTAATCAATAACAATCAAGTACACAACTATCACGATGTCCCCCTTGAGACATCACTGAAATTGCTCTCTGCTTCCAATACTGTTGTTAGATAGATAATTGGATCTTCATCCCTACTTTTTGTCTTCCCTTTCTTCCCTCTACCTTGAGAGTCAAAAAGAGTGCACTGGAAGTTTTTCTCCTTTAAACAATAAACGCTTTCACTGTGATTAATCGAATATTATGCATACATGAATAAACCGCTCATACGTATCAATTTTTATGAGTTATTCCCAAAGTCCCGAATCGTTTTTCCCTTCAACCGCCTTGCTTCCCCTGTTGCATAATCATTCTGATATATAATTCCTTCATCTACTGTTCACCTAGTCTACGAAACCAGACATTATGAGTTCTTAATCTGTTGGAAACAGATTTCCCTGTGGAGTCGCGAGTTTGTTGACGCTTAAAAGCGCAACAATGAATACTATGCTCGCAAGTGATTGCCAAACTTTATTATATATCTATATTAATAATAAACTAGTGGGTGGGACCCCCCTGTAGACTTATGACGCTATGGTGAATAAGCAACACTTCTATTCTGTTTGCTTATGTGATGATACCAGCATAGTCTTCGACAGTTCATGTGTTTCAGATAATGGTTTAGAATGTTATAGTGATATATGTTAGTTGGATGATTAAAACATGGCACTAAATGGCTTCGATGAGCTCTCACAGAATATGTTAAGACTGCCCTATAAATGGAAGAATTATTATCAGTTTTGGCTTTGATATTGCATTGAAAATGGCATTAAATGGTTTAAATGGTCTTGATAGAGGATAATAATGGAGATTTTTTTGAATAAAATAACTATACTTAGTTCTAATGTTATATTATCATGACAAAGCATGGGTGATATAGACCTTTGCTACTATGGTTATGTGCCTTGTTCGAATTTCATATATGGTTGCACATTGGGTTATGTTCCTAGCACATTGTTATTTAAAGAAGTTGTTATTATCGAGGGGTGTCGCGCTATGAAAAAGTGATATGGCAATGGATATGAGGTTGATTAATTGTCTAGTGCTATGGTGAATTGACTTGGCTTGTACGTTGAATTGAGTGAGGTTGGAAGGGAGAAGCGACGTGCATTTATTGCACATCATTCAAACTCCCCTCGAGCCCATCACCCTAGTCATTCTTGCATTTTGGTTTTGGCTCTAATTGTTGTTGTTGTTCCGCTTTGTTCGGTCGTAAAGGAGATATACACTCTTGTTTTTCCTCGCGCAAACTTTTTCAAGGTACAGGTTTCCTACTCTTCCATCCATGATGGTTACTCTGCCCTTTGAATTAACATTTGGTTCTGGATTGCTCGTGGTCCGTGTGTTTCTTGAGTTGTTATGAGATATTTGAACTGTGTATTGGTGTTTGTGTCTATGGTTTCTTATGGTGATTATTCTGGATTGTTGGCACTTTAAAAAAGAAATGGTTATGCTCTCCTTGTTGTGTGTAATATTTGCATGGCTTTATTGGATAAAAATTTACAGTGGATCCTGATCGGTTTTGGGTTTGGCATCTCAATTGAAATTGAGTATTATGGCTTTCCAAAGCTCTGAGATTTGCGCATACCCTACTTATAGACTGTCATAACAGGTCTCTGTGTTTAAGTTGCTCACTCCATGTCTGTCTCTATGGCTAGTATTTTTTACCCCGTGGGTTGCAATGTGAATTGATGAAAGATTAAAATATGTGTGCCTTGTCTTGACAAAACTATGAGTTGTTAGCCACCTTGTGTTGCCCTCACTAACACAGTTTCCTGGAGAACATTGCACATCATGAGTTTAACATCACCCAGAAATTGATAGAAGCATTATGGATGCTTTCTGGTCAAGCACATGTTTGTGCTTAGTCGCTTGTTTTACAGTGTTGATTAAAGGGATTGGCTTCATTCCGTTTTCCTTTTGGAATTGACAGTTTGTTTTTTTCATAATCCTTACAGCCGAGAGTATTGTTACATGTTATGGTTCTGTGGTAAATTGTGAAAGGCATGAGCTGTTTGCGTTATTTGAAGTCTTAACCCTCTGGTCGAACCACCTGTTCTTACCTTCAACTTGTTGTTTTAAACTCTAAATATGATATTGATATCATTTTACTCCAGTTGATGGTTGATGGAGCACTGTGAGTGCTTGGTTGCTTGGGGAAGATTTTGGTTGCGTCCCTCGCTTGGTAATTCTGGAAGAAGTCTTTACACACTGATTTGTTTAAAGCTTGGGCTCAAAATATTGAATGTTATTTGGTTCAATCGTTATTTTGGCTATATAAAGGGGTCACATGTGTGCGTATTGTTTGACGCCTGATTAAGAGTTATAATGTCCATTTGATTGTTTTGGACAGTGTTTAAATAATTGATGGATACAAGTGGTTATAAATATTGTGCATGTTCCTGTTGGTTTAAAGATTAAATATTGAGTTAATGGTTGTAGCTCAAAGGGTTATTGTGGTTTCTCGTATCAATTGCAATGCTTTTCGTAATGTCTATCATGTAATGATTATGTGAATACAAAGGCTACTATAATGAAATAGTTATGGGCATATAGATTATTGTTTGGAAGCCAACAAGCAAAGTTGTCAAAGGAAGTAACAATTTAAATTGTGATTTTGAAAAGTGAATATTGTTGAACTTTGAAGGTCAGAACAGAGATATGTTTGATTGCATGTTTTGATTTATTTTCATTTGAACAATATTCATATTATTTCCCTGCCATTCTACCACTTTTTGCTCGTAACATTCCCCTCATAATCCCAATTTGATCTATGGCATCCATGTTTTGTGAAATAAATTAAAAAGGAAGTTTGTGTAAAAGAGACAAAGAACAACACAACAAAGATATGGTGACTGATATCTTGGTATTTTATTACATAGTTAAATTGTTTAATTAATTGTTGAACAATATTCGTGTATTAATCCCCTATCATTATACCACTTTTCGCTAATTACACTCCCTCCACATGTCCCATGAACCCTATCACCCCCTGTTCACTTGGCGATTATTAAATGGTTTGTTATGGATGGATTTACATCTATCTCCTGTCAATTTCTGAGCCAATTGTTGATTCATGTAGTGGAATGTCATGTATGGTTTATTAAGAGTTCCATTACTGACAAATTGCTGCTAAAAGATGAGTTTCTTTAGTAGGGGCAGTCATGGCAGAAATAACAGAGGTAGGGGAAATTGGAGCTGAGGGCCTAGAAGGCCTAGATTTTCCATCCATTTTGATGTTGATCCCAAAGAATTGAACTAGTTGTTCCAAGCTGGGTTCTTTAGCTGGATTTGTCATGGAATAGTACACCCTTGGTTAGAAAGACCTCCTTTATAGCCTCAGAACATCCCTGGCATTCTCGTTCCTCCACATGTGTCCTTGCAACCAGAAGTCCCTGCAAATGATGGATTTCAAGAGATTGTCAACCCAACTATCTCTCACCATTGTGGCTGGTTGAATATGTCATTGCCTCTCCCACCATCTTTCAATCCTAATGTCCATATTGCCCGTGTTGATTCACCTGTTCAATATTCACATGCTAGTAAAAGACTAAAAACTGATGTTCCCCATGTGCAAGATAAAGGAAAAGCAACAGCCTCCCCTTCTTCTCCCTCAGATGATTCCTTAAAATATGTGTCTTCCCACATGCATTTGAAGGATGATTGTTCTCATGTTATCAACAAAATATAGCCTCAAGGTTCTAATCAACCACAAGCTACTTCCGGGAAATCAAAGGGGGACAACAGTGGAAAACAAAAATTGCCTCCCAGAGTGGAAGTATGGCTTTTAGATTGTGTTTTTTTTATGATTTGAGTTGATGAAGACAGTGTTACTGGTTTTCAGAATTTTGTGACAACAAGCTCTGTTTTGGTATTTTGTGAATCATATGGATAATATGGATGATGTGGATATTTATATATTTTTTGGATATGGTATAAATTATTTCTGATATTTAAAATATCGAGTTTGGAGGATATTTAAGGGAGCTACAAGGGTGGCAAGTAATTTAAATGATTATCCTTTTTTGTGTTATATTTTATGATTTGAAAGGAAGATATTTGCGGGAGTCACAAGGGGTCCCACCTACGTAGTTATTATTAATTAAATACCCTTAACTATATTATTATTATTTACCTCTCCTAAACTAATTAGTTAAGTCAATCTAACTTAACTAAAGAAAGTAGTTGAACTACTTCAACTTATTTGGAAAGAATAAAGTTGAATGAGAAGACTAAATAAGGGGAGAATAGAAGGACAAAGCAAGACTCGGGGTCTTATTGTAGACAACAAGGTTCAAGACTGAACAAAACCTTTCAGACGCTTGTTTTAGAGGTTTTGATCCATCCTTGATAGTCTGTGTATTCTTGTCTATTTGTGAATTAAGTTTCATGGTTGATAAAGAATATCTTGCAGAGTCAAATTGGAAGTAGTTTGTGGCAAGTTGATCCAGATTATAAATTCCAGTTTTGCTTGATTGTTGGAGTATTTTTGTATGGTGTTCATCGTGGATCTCTAAATCATACTTTGGTCCATGCCCTCACAAGGGTTTTGTAAAGAGAAAAACACTTTTGATATATCAGAATGAAATAAATCATATTGCTATTGTGACTTATATATGTGTATTGATAATTTGGTTACTTTTCGTTTTTTTATCTCCATGTTTACTTTTTGTAATCTGTATATATTTCAGAAACTTATATAAACTTTATTTTATTGCAACATTATTTTCATTAATAAATCAGCCTTAATCCTAATAATTAATACTTACAGATTGAGAGAATATTTTTGAGGCTATAAAACCGAGGGTGACATTCCCGACTATCTTTTCCTAGCCAGGGAAGATTTGAAAATGATCGAGTAAGGTAATTCATACGTTTTCCTCAACATAGGGCTCATCTCCTTGGTAGGTTTTGATGCGACACAGATTGATTTCAACCCAACACGTTGGAAAAATAAAGGGACAATTGGGTTTATGTGATATCATCTCTGCTCCTCATAATTTCTAGATTTCAGGGTCCTTCATCTCCAAGAGTATTTAGATGGCTTGGAGGAGGGTAGCAGGTTTGGTTCATTGGAAATGGTAAGGAAGTAGATCAGGTTGGAATATATCCAGGAGGCCAATGTGGAGTTGGAAACAAGAGGGTACTTGCATATTTGACCTCCCTCGTTTTCAGGCAAGGAGGCTTAACATAAATAATATTTTATTCTAGAGAGATCTTTGGGATTCTAATTCTCATTCTTGGCATTTAGTGGTTAGGGAGTTTGCATTGTCTTCTACAGATCGACCTACAAGGATGAATATTATTAGGCTCATACCCTAAGAGGAGCCTTTTAAGATGAATATTGATATGACCGCCCTTTTGGCGAGACTGGGAGTGGAGTTTTAGACAACCCTTGACCCATTATGGTTCCCGCAAGCTCTACTCCATTTTTCATCAGTGACATGAATTAGTTCCCATTGTCAATGCCAGGTGGATTTCTTCGGATGCAGAGAGTCGTTGGATTTGGAGGTTGCATGGTGTTTGGTTGATTTGAGCTTCTTATAAGCTTTGGGTTTTTGCTTGGTTAGTGACATACCAAGGTCTCCCTTCCAAAGCCCAACTTGCCAAAAGTGGTCTTTCTTATGGCCTTTGACCCTCTTGCTTGAAGATTGAATCAATGAAGCATATTTTATGGGAATGCTCCTTTGTGAGATCTTATTAGGCTCAGGTTAATCAATCTCAATTGACAAACATTCTTTGGCACACATTTTTGTTTAGTGATTCTAGACGGTGATCCGAGATTCCTTAACCGGTGTTTGGCATTGTTTGAGAGTCTCTGCTTTATATATCCTTTGAAAACTCCATTGCAAGTTTGTTTTTGATAACAAGGTTAATTCTCAGTCAGTTTTTTATCATTTATGGCGAGATGAGGTACATATGCAACTCCTCACAAAAGGGGCATTACCGGTTAGAGATGTCAAATTGTTAGATCTGACATATTTTGATTCCATAGCTATTTTAGTATCCCTATGGAAGAGGATATGATGTTCATTGTATACACCCTTTTTCTTTTTTTCTTGTCTTTCTAGTTGTTGATGTAAATAATTTTTTGTATATATAAGAAGTATTTTTACAAAAATAACTTTATATTAACATGATATAAATCCACTTTATTTTTAATATTAGGTGGCAGATATTTAAATTTTGCACCTCTCTCTTGTAAAACTAAAATACGAAGGAAAACTCCAATTTCATATTTCTTTTTAATATGAAAGACATAACTAAAAACATAATTTGTGACATTCTTCTTACTTTTTTTTTTTTTCTATGTTACAAAACTGGGGGAAAACCCTCAAGTATTTCCCCTTATTTCAAGGATGGTATCTAGGGTAAACCCTAGAATCTTCAAGGCACAAGGTCGGTCAACAACAAGGCTCGAAGCCATTACAATTATGAGCTCAACATGTCACTTGCGGGAATTGAACCTGGGTGGGGAGGATAACAATTATTCCTCCCAACTACTACCCAAGCTAAACCCAGCCGACGACACTCTTTCCTACTTATATGTGATGCATATTTATGAAGGATATTGGGTTCTCCATGAGCTAATAAATCCTGATTAAATACATTAAACTCAATATCTATCGAAAGAGGGTATCTTCCCACATACTTACTTTAAAACTAGTATCTATTAAAGATGGAGGTGTTACAATATTAAGTTAGTGATTGTTTATACACATAAATATAGGACCATTATAACAATTTCTCACATGCATCATTATTTTTTGGGATAAGAAGAAAATAAAACTGCACATAAATGTTGAATTTCAACTATGGACCAACCCTTCACATCATTATTTGTTGGGATAAAACTGCAAAAAAGTGCACATATAGGTTGAATTTCAACTATGGACCAACCCTTCATTCAAGGTGCATTAGGGACAAACAATTGATTTTTACCATGTACCTTGTTCTTTGAATTTGCTTTGTTGGGTACTTTTGGGGAGCATAGTCATTGTAATTACTATTGCTATTATTATAAGTGATTAGAATATGACAAGTCCCTCCATGTTAACAATTTACTCTTATTGTTTGCAGAACAACCTTTTATACTACCTAGGTCACTTATGTGTCCCATTGGGTGAACACAGGCCAATAAATGATTTGGGGGCTTAATATTACAGATTGGCCCAAGCGTGAAGGAGCATATTAGATACAAGTTATCTATACATGATAAACCTATGACAAGAATGTCAAACTTAGAATCTATTTGCCAAAAGCGAGGGTAATAAATATAAAATTAAGTGTACCCCTCAACTTCTCCAACCTAAAGAAAATGAACCACCCAATAAATGAGGTCAATAAGCATGAAATTCACTATAACCTTTGATTTTCACTCCTCCAAAGAAGAAGAATAAATGTATAAATGTAGAGCTAAATCCAACACAAAAATATCTCAATGAACCATGATATCGCATTATAGTGAGGAAGGATGTTATTGCATTAACCAAATACAAGCACTCCAAATTTAACTTGTAATTTGACAAATATTTTGGCGTGAGCAATGTCTTGTAAGCCATCTCATGTTATAGTTGTTATCTTTGCGAGATTATTTACAACACTGTATCCATTGACCACGTGTAAAACATGTGTATATTATTAAAAAATGAGTACTTTTTAAAATCAAAACTAGAGAATTTATATTATAAAAGATTGTTATCAAGCTAATGGTAGAGTTAGATATACTTCATGTTCAGATATTTTAAACAAAAAGTGACAACTCCTTTCTTGCCAAATACAAAATTTACAAATGTCTTTGGACCCAAAACCCAAGTTCTTACTACAAGTATAAGTTCTACAAAAAACTCCTACTATACTAATAACTTTGAAAAACATATTGCTTAACAAAAGACATGATGACTTGAGGAATGATCAAAACATCTTATGCATAGGGCCTTGGCATTTCATCTAATAATCAAGCTGAAATTTATGCCTTGTTGCAAGCCCTGAGAATAACTGACGACTCTCAAATTTAGTGTTTGATAATGCTAGGTGATTCGAAGGCCATCATAAGCCAAGTGGTTTTGGGCACCACCCCTATCAACAGTTCATTGGAATTGGTGTTTTCTCAAGCCAGACAAAAGGAAACCAAATTCATTAATATCAAGTATTATCAAGTGTTGCGAGAGAACAACCACTTAACAAATGGGTTTGTTGGCACAACAACATTACAGAAGGAGGGGATCATCAAGATTGATGGAATGCTTGCCAATCAACCCATCCCATAACTCATTTAATATGAGGATGAAGACATGTTTCAAGTAGTTAAGACGTCGCATGGCATACAACATTGAATTGTGGTCGTAGGTAATGTCCTAAGGGCTATTTGGACATTGTCTTCTCACTACTGTGGCAAAAATAAAGTTTTGTTGAGTGTTGATTTTCATCAAACACTTAAACTGAAAATGGGTTTCATTGATAAACTCCTTTTACACATGATGTGCGATTCATTGTGGTTTCCAAAGATAATTTGTAGAAATAGCAAAGGGTTTTGCAAGTCAAAATATACGTCTACTACATAAGATGCAAGTCACAAGTATAACAATGTCTCCACAACACACATCCTAATGGAATGATTTAATTACTGCAATAAATGATTATATTGCATACAAATGGAGTCTCAATATGTAATGCAAAAAATACTCATAACAACAAATAAATATCTTTAAACCCCGATATATAGTGCATAATGGAAACTGCAGAACTTGATTTATTAATAAACTGCCTTCAAGCTGATATGAATAATGTTGTAGAGTAAATGTGGGACAATGACACCTTTCCACAAGATACGGGCTTGTAGGTGAATATATTATAGTTCCCAATAGTGTAAAAGCAACCTCAAATGAAGATGAACATATTGCAAATGGTAGCATGTATTCCCTCCTCCTTGAAGACAATAAACGKTCCTCCAAATCAGTAGCAAATTCACCCACAATGCATCTACCATCTATTAAAGTCACCCAGGTATGARATCGTCCATTGTAGCAAAGATAATGAAATCGACACACTCACCAAAATCTCCCAACAACAAATAACAACCTTGAAATCGACTAAAAAAAAATGACAACTCGTCCCTGGGTCAATATAACTCGTTCCCAATAATAGAGAAGTYGACCCAATGTGGAAATCTTCAACTCGACACATAGAAACGTCMACCACAACATTAGTTCGTCCCCCCTYAGGAAGATATTTCGCTCGGAAATGGGAACTCGGCCTCCCCAAAGAGCAAACTCGGCCCACAAATAAAATATCAGCTACCAATGAAGAAACACCGCTCGATAAATAAAATCCCAATGACAAGAATATGAACTCCTCCACACTGAAGCACAATCTCATCTATCAATACGAGAAACCCAATCACCAAAGATGAAATCTACCCCAATGAATCTCCAACAATAGATCTGGATGATCTACTCCCTGAATTGAATAGGATGGATAAGTTTCACCATTGAATCCAATGTCCGTTGAGGGTTTCCTTCCTCAACACCAAAAAGCCACGAAAGCTCTCAATTCTAATTCCAAGAGATAATAATAATTAATAATGAGGAGAATTCCTCTTTTCCTCCTTTTATATTTCCCCATTGAGTTTTTTTATTGATTTCTTGTATTTTATTAATCAAGTCACTTTATTAATTTAATGAACCCTTTTACTCCAAAAAAGTGATTAATTCGCCTTAATGACTTCTCTGGCCACTGAAGGTCACTTTTCATCATCCCATCCTGTAGATATTTTTTCCCCGGTTCCAACAAGCTATTACAATAAGGTACTTCTTCAAGAAAGAAGCTCCAAATAATACCTTTAGTGTAATTAATTAAAATATGCCCAATAATAACCCCATTTTACGGAAATCATCAGAATGCAACAGAACTAAGAACAAGATGTGCATAAGTGATCCTGATGATGAATAATGGTAAATAAACTAAGTTGGGCCTCATAAAACTCCTCCAAACCTTTTGGGCTCACCGATGACCTAGTCTCGCGCCTCTGATCTGGTTGACTCAAGCCTATTGAAGTTACTCTAACCACATAACAAGGGAATCCAAAAATGTGGACATGACAATCCTCCCTTCCCAAAGATTGCTTGTCCTCAAGCAATCCCATCAAACCCTGGCACTATACCAATTGAACCCAACTGAAACCGAACATGATACTTGGGTCCCAAACGATCCTGGAAGATCTGAAGCATCCTCCTCTCATCTAATTGTCTGATGAGGTACTGACATAAAAAGTCTCCTCCTGGATGTTATTGATGGGTAGATAGACATGGTACTACAAAAAATCGGTCAACCCCTCAATGAGTCACACTATTAGGGAGAGACTCTCATGCATCTCACGAGAGAACTCCTGAAAGGAACACTCGATCTCCACATAAAATGATCCTAACCTCCATGACCACTCCAAGCCAAACATGGCCTCTTCCTGGTGAACATACTACCACCAAAGTGAGGCACTACAAGACCTTAGGGAATCACTAAAAAGTGAAACACTCTCCTCAAAACTAAAGCTTAATGGAAAATATGAACGGTTTCCCTTTACAAGGACCCATTCACTTCTATCAGTCAATGAAATGCCTAGCCCTGTAATTCCAAGGTCCCACGCTAATCTCCAAAATGGGCCATCATGTTGACGTTACACCACTCTAGTCATGATTGTTTGCCCAATGTACACATACTGGATTCCCCCACTTGTGGAACCCCATGCTAAAATACTTGTAAAGGTTGGGACTGTTATCAAGAAGTAAAACCTGTAAAGGTATCCATGCGGAACCAAAGTCTGCAAATCCACTACCATACTCGATCCTGGGTATCAAAAGAGAGAACTTGTCTCACCATATAGAAAAAATCCTTACAAGCCCTCTTATGACAATCCAAGAATGAAGTAGATCGCTCGTTGGCGCAACCCGATACATCAAGAAGTGTAGCAAACTATCGACCAAATGAATCCCTACCACTAACTCTTGATGTGCCATACTGATAATCGTTTGAATCTAGCTAAGCCAATATACTGAGCCCTGTATGCAACAAACTGATGAAAACCATATACTAGAAATCAACCTTTTGCCTACTGTTTGTCTCGTTGCTTCCAACCTGTACAGAGAAATATGCCATCCTCACTCTTGACAATGTATGTAGGCAAAGTCAGGAGTTTAGACACCCTGCTGAAAAATATCCCTATCTCTTGTGGTGCCTCAAACTCATACAAATCCTCAGAATGCCCTGCCCAAGATGTATCATACATCACCCTCATGATCATATCCCTAAATGTGGACTCAAAAACTAAATATGGGTCATCTTTATAGTAGATCATGTCATCCCTCAATTTTTCTCTGTCAACCTGCGCACTATCCACATGCCCCAAATGGAGAATCTCTGTGATATCTATAACATCTCAGGGCTCACGCAACCCTCCCATTTCCTGTTGTACCTGATGAAAGCATCAAGGAATGGTAGCAGAAACATCCATGACTATATGCCCGATTGGAAAGTGTCACATGCATTGGGAAATCCCAAGGGTATGACCAATAACTCATCCATGTACACCAGTGGACTATCTGAGCACTCACTGGGACTCCACGCTACTCCCATGCCATCATATGCATCCAAAGGTGTCTCCTCACACTGATGGTCAACCCTACTCTCTCCATCATCACCAACACTATTGCTTACTATTGTGTTATCTGGTATCATCCTGTACCTTGGATGTATCACTGTATCCACCAATCCATGAGTGTCAACTGATCCTGGATCCCACATGGATGTGTCCTCACTCAAAATGTACTTGTCTCCACAATCCATGTGTGTATGCTCAAGTGTCTCATCATGAGCGATCAATGAGCTCATCAAAGGTGGTGGCTCCTGCAACACATGTGCATCCTCAAAATCTTCGCGTCATATCTCCCTACAATCGCCTGTAAGTCTGAATGCCCCTCATGCTCACCCATCACGTGAGGCTCCTCCATCAATTCGTCAATGTCACTGACATCCTCCCGAGAAAGGGTTGATGTATATGATCGACTGTGCACTGAAATGGATGAAAGAGATGCCTGACTCAACTCCTTCCGAAGTTTCTCTACCTGTAACTTAGATTTTTGAAGGGCCATTTGTGTGCTCTCCAAGGAGTCACGTGTGTTCATCATCTCACGGGTCAATGTGTTTACCTCATGCTCTTTTCCTTCCAATGCACCCTTGTACACGCCACCCACTGCGAGAAGATAATCCCTATCTGCGAGAAGGTGTAGGTAGTTAGATCTAGTCGCTACCATGGCCTCCCTGAGTGTAATGAAATCCGCAAGGGAAAGATCTCATCCCATGTTGTCCAGTACCATAGGGGCCCTCCAACAAAAAAAATCCACCATTGTATGTGTGTCATTGAGGTGTCTCATGGCTGCCATTATCATGTCCTCGGGAACCTCCAGTTGCCCTGTCAAATGGTGCGACTCACACAAAAAAACATCCACATCATGCTGAAGTGCTACTTCACGACTCCTGCTACCAAGGTCAACTTTGGAATCCTCATTAGAGTATGCCCCAACATCTGTTGTACCACTCTGCCCAACATCACTCAAAAACACCTCCTGAGAAATGAGATCCATCTCAGTAGGTGACCCATGTGAACAAACTTCCTCAAAACCAACTACCTCTCTCTCATCTCTGATACACATCTCCTGAGAAATGAGGTCAACCTCACAGGGTATCTCATCCGCTGCCAACTCCTCCTCACACACATCCTCATCATGAATGGGTGTATGCTTATCCCCAAAATCAACCAGTGATCTTGTCAACCCACTAACATGTGGTGATGTCTCCTCTTCCATGACTACTCTGGTCTTGATTTCCACTCATTTTCTCATAGCTATTGAGTTCCTCTTTATCTTCTCGTACCAATCTGACCAGTGTTGTTCACTCTAAGGAATACACTCTTTCCGTTCCTATTGATTTTTTTGCGAGTCTTGCAAAATGTTTGTATTGGACAACCCTTGTTTGATTTCCTTCCTCTTTTTGTCCACTACTAAATGGGGAAATAAATCATCGTCCCATTCAGGATGTTTGATGGTAAAAAATTCTTTGAATGTTACATTTGTCATGAATGCCACACTAAGAGCTTGATATTCTTTATGACAAGTTGTAATCTCCCTTGTGATATCCATCCTCCTAGGCCACTAAAATTAATCTTGTTGCCAATGTTGTCCTTCAAAACTCACAACTATCAAAGATCATGCTCTAATACCACTGTAATGTCCTAAGGGCTATTTGGACACTGTCTTCTCATTGTTGTGGCAAAAATAAAGTTTTGTTGAGTGTTGAATTTTGTCAAACACTTAGGCTGGAAATGGGTTTCACTGATAAACTCCTTTTACACATGTTGTGTGATTCAATGTGGTTTCCATAGATAATTTGCAGAAATAACAAAGGGTTTTACAAGTCAAAATATACCTCTACTACATAAGATGCAAGTCACAAGTATAACAATGTCTCCGAAACACACAAACTAATGGAATGATTTAATTATTGCAACAAATGGAGTCTAAATATGTAATGCAAAAAATACTCATAACAACAAATAAATATCTTTAAACCCTAATATATAGTGCACAATGGAAACTGCAGAACCTGATTTATTAATAAACTGCCTTCAAGCTGATATGAATAATGTTGTAGAGTAAATGTGGGACACCGACCCCTTTCCACAAGATACATGCATGTGGGTGAATATATTATAGTTCCCAATAGTGTGAAAGCGACCTTAGATGGAAATGAACATATTGCAAATGGCAACACTTATTCCCTCCTCCTTGAAGACACTAATCGATCCTCCAAATCAGTAGCAAATTCACCCACAATGCAACAACCATATATTAAACTCGCCCAGGTATGAGATCACCCACTGTAGCAAATATAATGAAGTCGACCCGCTCGCCAGAATCGCCCAACAACAAATAACAACCCTGAAATTGACTCAGCAGAAATGACAACTTGTCCCTACCTCAATATAACTTGTCCCCACCATGAAACTCGTCCCCAATAATAGAGAAGTTGACCCAATGTGGAAATCTTCAGCTCAACACATAGAAATGTCCACCACAACCTTAGTTCGTCCCTCTCAAGAAGGTATTTCACCCGGAAATGGGAACTTGACCTCCCCAAAGAACAAACTTGGCCCACAAGTAAAATATTAGTTGCCAATGAAGAAACACTGGTCAAGAAATAAAATCCCAACGACAAGAATATGAACTCATCCACACCAAAGCACAATCTCATTTGCCGATACGAGAAATTCAATCACCAAAGATGAAATCTACCCCATTGAAGCTCCAACAATAGATATGGATGATCTACTCCCTGAATTGAATAGGATGGATAAGTTTCACCATCGAATCCAATGTYCATTGAGGGTTTCCGTCCTCAATACCAAAAAGCCACGAAAGCTYTAAATTCCAATTCTAAGAGATAATAATAATCAATAATGAGGATAATTCTTCTTTTCCTCCATTTATAGTTCCATGTTGAGCTTTTTAAATTAATTTCCCGTCTTTTATTAATAAAGTCACTTTATTAATTTAATGAACCTTTTTACTCCAAAAAAGTGATTAATTCATCTTTATGACTTCCTCAGCCATTGAAGGTCACTTTTCATCTTCCCATCCTGTAGATATTTTCGCCCCAGTTCTAACAAGCTATTGCACTAAGGTATTTCTCCAAGAAACAAGCTCCACATAGTACCTTTAGTGTAATTGATTAAAATATGCCCAATAATAACCCCGTTTTATGAAAATTGTCGAAATGCAACGGAACCAAGAACAAGCTGTGAGGAAATGATCCCAATGATGAATAATGGTAAATAAACTAAGGTGGGCCCCATAAAACTCCTCCAAACCTCCTGGGCTCATTGATGACCTAGTCTCACCCCTCTGACCTGGTTGATTCAAGCCTCCTAAAGTAACTCTAATCGCATAATAAGGGAATCCAAAAATGGGGACATGACATCATATAGGGGGGGGGTTATGAGATGAGACTCGTGACACCCCATCACATGCCTAAGCTCTCGACCTCGCATGAATTTGAACCCACGATATGCAATTATATTTGTCAAGGTGGGATTATGACATTATGGTCCATAATTTTAAGGTGGAGAATCCGACCTCCAGGTTTGTGCGATAGTTTGGTAAGTTTTGTATGCTTAATTGGGGTAGTGTTTGCTTGGATGTTGTTTGTTTTAGTTTGGTTTGCTAGCGAGCCTCCTCCTTTGACCCTTTTTAGAATAGGGGGCTCACATTATTTTGGAATGCTACAAGTTTTAACTTCGGTGGATTTGTTCGAGTTTTTGTTTTTTCTCCAAGGGAATCTTTGTTTTTTTTGTCTTTCCCTTCTCTGAATTTGAGAAGAACCCTAATGTTGGGTGGGAACTTAGACATTAGAGAGCTCATAAAACAATATTTGGTTTCTCTGGGATTGAAGATAAGACAATGAAATTGGGTAGGGGGCATAATTGAGAATTTGAAAGTGGCTTGGAATATTAGCTACAATAGAGTTCAAATGGACTATCGTGAGCTCTAGGATATTATGTGAGTTCTTAGGAATCACGAGGAGTCTATACAAGGTAACATGACTTCAATCTTCTCAACTACTAAAAAACCGCATGAGATTGAACACTTGGTCACTAGACATATAGCAACAATTATGGGCACTCTTGTGCAATTGAAGCACACAATAGTTATTCTTGAAGCATATTGCAACATGCTCATAAATATGGTTATAAATTTGAGTAAGGGAGATCAATATGGGAAATATAATCAAGGGTGGTTAGTAAATTCCAATAGTGAGGAGTTGAAGGAAGAAGAAACGATGCACCAACTAGTTGAAGACATGGAAATTGTCAAACAAGATTTTGACCAATTGAATGTAGGTACGGAAGAATCAACCAGTTGTTATGCTTTATGTTAAGTTGTGTGTTTTACAAAGTTATCAGGATCTTAGATTCATATTGTAGAATTCGTGGTATTAAGAAATACTAGGAAGTTTTTCCTAAAGATATCGAAAGACTATGCAATATGCTTATAATTGGCATTGTCCTTTTGTTTTGTCTAAAAACTCTGAAATGGAACTTGATGTAATTTTGTTGCTAGCTTTGCTATAATCTTTTTAATAGAAAATTATCTCAATTATTGTTAAAAAAAATAAAAATAAAAGACATGACAACTTATAGCTTCATCCATCCCGACATTAGATTACATGATTCTTGTTTTCCAATTTCCACGAGTTGGTGCATTGTTTCTTCTTCCTTTAATTCCCCATGGGCCGAGTTGATTGACATTCTTTTGTTTTGAATTCCCTAATTGTGCTCCCTTGCTCAGATTCAAAACCATGTTCCTCAACTTGCTACATTTTCCCTCCAGAGTGGCTATCTATTGTTTTTGTTAAACTAATATGCCCATAATTGATGTGATTTTAGAGATGGTTTGATGCTTGTCGTCACACACCTTTTTAGTGACTGAGAAGAGGGAGGACCTATTGCACTTAATTTGCTCTTTATGATTCCTCAACACCCTTCTTAAATCTTGTAGATCCCTATGGGCCATTGAGGCAAAACAAAGGCCAAATCCCAAAAATAAAAAACCACGATTCTTGAGTACATACAATAGCAAATAGAGAAGGAGAACTTCGATGAGATTTCTTTCAACCAACAAAAAATTCTTCAAAATCTCCAAGATTACATTGAAACAATGAAAGCTGGAAAGCCTTGATCCCCTTAAAATGTTGAACCACCCACAATGACAACCTAATCTGCTTGAGAAAGGATTTCTGATAACACAAACCACTATATATGAACATGACTCCAATTCTAGCTCGTATATTCCTTTAATGATATTTAAACACATAAATAGAGACAAAAACATAATTCCACTAGACATGCCATTAGGACTAAAGCTTACCAGACTAATCCAACACTCAATCACCCTGCCAACCCCTTTCTCCAACCAATCACCAAATCCCTAGAGTAGAATTGCAAGTTCCTTAGGACATCTGTCTCGCCACAAATCTATTATCCCATAGTGAAAATGATATAAACCAACTTCATGTTCAAATTCGTGCTACTCTTTGATGTCAAGCATGTGAAGGAGTACTTGAGACATTTCAAAATACTTATCATGCATTGAAGTGGAAACCCTTATTTCCTTGACACAGGGAGATTAAATGCAACCCATTGCTCCATTGATTTCAATGCACATTGGTTATGGTATTGTTTGGTGCCCTATAGACTCATTAATCCTAATGACCCCATCTTTTAGCTTGAAGTCCTCATTGACATAGACATCTACTTGTCGATTATTCTCCCTCAAGACTTGATGGAAGGATACCTTTTGAGACTTGTCAATCTCCTTGCAAGCGTGAGATAGGGTAGAAGCTAGAGTGTAATTAGCTAGAAGGGCTTTCAAGATCATTACCATCAAAGAATGAATTTGGAGATCACTTGTTAATCACGAGCCTTGAAGTGAGGTATATGCTTCAATTTGATTGTTAGAAGCTTTCCATAGACCCCATGCGTAGGTTACTTCAATTTTTCTTCCAAGATCGACGATGATCCCTATGCATCAAACTGCTACCACTATGATCAAACTGCTACCACTATAATCTCGAGGTGTGCCCACGATCCCATACACGACACACAAGGTAAGCCGAGGTTTCAAACCAATGACTATCATACACCCAATGCTTTAAAGAATAATATTAATATGAAACAATATTCCAATATAATAATAATAATAATAATCTATTTTTAAGGTCACGACCAAGCCAACACACCAAATTGGTGTATAAGACCCCCTTGTTTGTGGGACAAGGGACCCCCCTCCGCCCAACGATTTCACTGGTAAACTCTACGAGTCAAAGTCTACGAAGGTATACATACCCTTCCCCCTCTGAATTTGAACCTGTGACCTCTTAAAAAGAAATACATATTCTTAACCATTAGGTAAAATACAATATAACATCATATAAATCTAAAAATCTAAGTAGATTCATGATGTTTTATATTATCAAATTTCTTGTAATAAAAATAATAATGATTACGCAAAAAAACTACTTTATGCTAAATGAAAGATGTGCTAATTTTTCAACAATAAATAGATCACACAACACTTACATAAATCCTTTCGGAAAGTAGGACAACTAATATCCGAATAGATATTGATAAAAGAAATTTGTTGGACAATAGACAAAGTTCAAAGCTGATATGGTCTCTCGTTCTCTCAGTTTCTTCTATGTACTGAATCCAGTCGTCTGAGATAAGGCAACTAAATGCACGAGGGTTCCAGTTCTCGCCCTCCGTACACTGAATTCTTTCAAGGATTCCAACCCAAAGCTCGGGGTTCGAAGGATTTCCTTGCCCACCCATGGCCTCAATCTCTCCAGTTTCGAATCCCAAGCACGTCGAATGTCATTTCCCACAGTTCGTTCCGACAAGGCAATTCTGCACAGGGAGCCGCAGGGTCACTCCAATTTCAAATTTATCATCCCCACAATGTAATTTATCATTGTCCTCGTGGGCTAATTGCTTGGTGCGAAGTCCTGAGCTATCCAGGTCTTCGCCAGCTTCTTCAATGGTGAGCCGCTGCTGTAAGGAATCGCTGGCCGATCCAGAGGAATCCGGAAAATGGGTCAAGTGGGATTTCAATTCGGGTCACAGGCAATTGCAGGCGGTTGCAATGAAGCTGGGCGATAGGTTTCTGGGCATGATGGAGAGAATTAAGGGTTATTTGGAAGATTACAAGGATAAAAACGAAGAAAAGAAATCTGATTGGGACTGGGAGAAGTGGCAGGAGTATTTTAATCTAGTCGAGAAAGACGAGAAATTGATATCCAGTTTGAAGGTAATCCGACATGTGCCATTTTTTTTTCCAAATTTTGATTTATTTTCAGTGAAGTCTTAAGCTGTACCAATGCCCACTGGTGTCTTGCTACAACTCTACATACCGGGACGTGGGTATCTTACTAAATGTTCAGGTCTAACATTTTGATGTGCCGCTACAACCGTACATACCGATTGAATTTTGAATTTCTACAAATGACATGGATACCTTGCCAAATACCCAAGTCTGAAATTTTGGTGAAGATCCTATCGTGTAGTTGGTCTTGTATTTGTCAATGTAAATCCGCACCGAGAGAGCAATCCGGGGTCTTCGGTGAGCTAGCCCAATCAAACAACAGAGAACTAGGTCTTCGGTGAGCTAGCCCAAGCAAACAACTGTGAACACACCTGTAAACTGAATTGAACATGCCGTCAAGGCTGTTTGTTTCAATCAAATCATAGCCAGTTATAAATGAAATAAGGAGAACGCACTTCGTCGAGAATGCATAATCAAGTCCAATTTGCACAGGTTTCATTTATTTTAATTCATTAATTAATTTTGATTTCGAGGCGGGTTCAAAGGTAATGCCATGCTTATTAGGCACCCACTTTTTTGCTGTGGTTTGGGAGGTCGCCATTGGCTACAGACATACGCAAGAAAAGTGGGTGCAAAACTAGGCATTTCTGAGAGGACACCCATCCTGATATGCAACTAGTCTTCCCCGAGAGGACATTCATCTTAGCACTATTCTAGCCCAAACACATTTAACTGCAGAGAAAAGTGGGTGCAAAACTAGGCCTTTCTGAGAGGACACCCATCCTGATATGCAACTAGTCTTCCCCGAGAGGACATACATCTCAGTACTATTCTAGCCCAAACACATTTAACTGCAGAGATCTTATGAGATTTGGTGCATTGATGTTGAATAGATCACACCATGACATGACAATCAATTTGAAGAGAACGTTGTTTTTCTTAACCTAGGCAATAAAGGGTTGAGTTCTCCAAATGGATATATCCATCCTGTATATGCAGGTTCTAAGCACAAATTCAACAAGAATCGGCGGTATATGCATATGTAGCGAACAAACTTTGCCATATATCAAATAGTTTTGGTCGAATTCATGAAACTCAATAAACAATTAGTCTGTGTAGACCGACTAACTAGGTCCAATTCACAGAGACTCAAGGGCACTTTGGTTTCATTGAACTAGGGGATCGAATGACCCAAACAGAGATGTCCATCATGCAGGTGCAGGGGTCTACAGAGTATACACATTCTGTGATAATGGTATTTATCCCCAGTTGTGGTCAGCAATGCTGGTACTATGGCACGCAGCGTAATAATCCGTGTAGCTGGAAGAGGGAACATTGTTCTTATTAATATAGGCAATAAAGGGACAGCTTTCCAAATGGGATATCCATTCCGTAGGTGCAAGGGCATGTGCACAAATTCTATCAGAATAGGGTGTATTACTTATGCAGCTGACAACCTCGGCCTCTATCAAGCTGTTTTGATTAAATTCATGAAAACTCAAAAGGCGAAAGACCAACTAATTACGTCCAATTCATAAATGGAGAGGATACTTTGGTTTCATTGATTTTGGCGGTAAAGTGACGAGTTACCCAATTCGATACATATATCTTGCAAGTGCAGTGGTCCGCATAGACAAATTTTATGATAATAGTGTTTATCCACAGGTGAGGTCAACAGTCTACGTGTTCCTAGAACAAATCTCTGTTGTTGAGTAAATGAAATTTAAAAGACATTTCATCTACCGAGATGAAATAATAAGGAGGCATGTTTTGAATTCACGCAGAGTAATAAAGGAAAACCTTCATTCTGTTATCTTATCCTCACAAAGGACTTGGTTTTCCTAGTTGATCCAGCCAACTGGCAATTCTGGGGTCCTGTACCGACATTTCACAAGATTAATCTCAGCTTGTAATGCTACAAACAATTTCTGTATCCACGACTTGAAATTTAAAAGACGATTAAGCAACCTAGATTTGGTAACGAGGGCTGCATTACATGGATTCATAAAGAGAAACCTTGTTTTTGTTATTTTTGTCCCCACAAAAGACTGCGTTCTATTAGCTGATCTATTTGTTTGGCAGGTCAGAGTGCTTTACCCACATTCCATGAGAATCGCTCGATTTTGTGGATGCTGCAAACTGTTTTTGACGATTCTAAAAATATGATAAAGTAGGCAAATAAGAACCACTTTTAAATGTTGTTGATTTAAACAAAGAAATTTAGTTGCATTTTATCTTTCCTCTTTTGCTCCAATCACATGGTATCGGGGACAAAGGATAAGTTGGTAGGTTTTGAACGGTTTCCAAAAATTGAGTTCTTGTCAGTGGGCTGAAAAGTTGTTTGAAAAAGTGAAAACGATTAAACAAAACTTATTTGACTACTAGTGAATAAATTGATAACAATTCCAAAATTACAATAAGAAATTCAGCCACAAAGAACTACCGATAATTTCTAGATCTCCAGAAAGCTTTACGTTCGTGAGTGTATCACCCTTCAGAGTCCAAAACAATCCTTGAGTATATCAAACTCTCATAATTCATTTTGGGATAAAACCCAACAGAGAAGCAGTGTATAAATCCAATTTCTATTTGTGGGTGGTAAACCTTGATTTTTTTTTACATGTAACTATTTGTCCCGCGCTCCAGCCCATAAATGAGAATGACATTGCTGGTACCTTGCCAGTTCCAATCAACAATTGCATCATGAAGAGCCCCAATCAACATTCAGCTCATGAAGAACAAACATGTCAAAACTGGGATTTGAGCTTGGATCTTCTCCTCTCAACTGCCCAGGCTGGACCCAATTGACATGCTAAACCTTGAACTTACATGATTCGGAGCCTAACTTTTAGAAAAGTGATTAGAATGACTGTTGGGGTCTCAATTGTTAACGTGCTAGTAGCTTTAAGAGCCATATTGATTAAGAACATGTGTTTCCTCCTAAGAGGTCACAAGTTCAAATCCAGAGGGGGGTAGGGTATGTATACCTCCGTAGACTTTAGCAGTCAAATTGCTGCGCAGAGGGGTCCCTTGTCCCACAAACAAGGTGGTCTCATACACCAATTTGGTGTCTGGCTTGGCCGTGACCTTAAAATTAAATTATTATTATTATTTAATTTATTTTTTTAAATGAACCTAACTTGAAATCTGTTTTTTTGTTTAACTGGAAGAGACTATCGGCAGAAAACTGGAACGTGGAAACTAGTATATATTATTTGAAGCTAATAAGGTGCTAACTAAAGTAAACAGCAGTAAATTCAGCACCAGCAGCAACAGTTCAGTAATAACAATAGAAATTCCAGCAATATTGAGCAGTACATTTAATGAAAGATTATAGCACAATAACAGCAGATAAAGTCCAGCAGTAGTTCCCGGTAACAGCATCTGAATAGTTGAAATCGACAGCACATAAGACCAAAGCCTTCCTGGGAAGATATGGACACCAAATCAGGCAGCAGGCCAAATCCAAGGTCATTTTTGACATTGCTTCCGGCCAAAAAAAGTATTACAGAGTACCTACAATAACATTCTTCCAAAAAATAACCCTACTCTGATGCCCATTAAATCCTTTCACCTGTGTGACATTCTCCGGGGCGGGCCAATCAATGATGGCCTGAATCTTAGTTGGGTCAGCTATGACTCCGTCCCTACTTATGATGTGTCCTAGGTACACAAGTTCACTCTTTGCAAAGTTCAAACTCACACTTTGATTGTTTTGCAAATAAAGAGTAGGCCATAGGAGTTCTAAAACATTTTCAAATGATGCAAATGCTCCTTCATATTCTTGCTATAAACATTAATATTATCAAAGAAGACCAAAATAATTTTTCTCAAATATGGCTTGAAGATTTGGTTCACTGTACCTTGGAATGTGACTGGTGCATTGGTTAGCCCAAAAGGCATTACGTAAAACTTGTAGTTGCCTTGATGAGATCTAAAGGATTTCTTGAATTTGTCACTTTCCCTCTCCCTTATCTGGTGATATCGAGATCTCAACTCAATCTTTCTAATTGAGCCGTCCTATGTAATTCTGAAGTAATTCATCTCTATGTGAAGTGGGGAATCTATTTTTAATGGTCCTCTTGTTATACCAAGAGTAGTGAGGTGCATCTACAGCCTAGGTAGATTTGTTACGTCTGTAATATTGATAAACAAAATTGAAAAAAGGACCGTAATAGTTATAAAAATATTTAATAAAATAAACCGGCATATATCCATCTTAACCCTGGATCTTTTAAGAACCGAGAGAATTATGTCTGTAGCTCTTTTGATCCCTCCTGGTGCTTATTAGATCAAGGGTTAAGATTGATCTATGCTGGTTTGATTCCCTGCAATCAATGCACATATGGAAGCAGCCATCGTTATTCCTTACTAACACTATGGAGATGATAAGGGGCTTTTACTAACTGCTATATGACCCATATCTGATAAGTCTTGCACTATTCTTTCTATCTCATCCTTAAATAACTTTGCATACCTGCTGGGAGGAACTATGACTTGTTTGGACCTTCATTCCAGTGCAATGATTTGTTCGTCTCCTATTGGGTGGAAGCCCATGAGGTAGATCCTGGAAGACTTCTTCAAATTCATCAATCAATTGCTGCACTTCTCCTTTTCTTGCTGGTTTGTGTGTCTTTACCTTGACATGCAAGCCCTTCATAGAGTTACATTGGAGAACGTTCAACGAACTATACCTTTAACAAGCTATTTTTTGATTTTCTTTGCAGAAATCATCTTGTTTACTCTGGGGTACATCGCTCTAACTGTTGTCAAGTGCCGCCCTTCTTCAAATTTCATGTACTTTTCATCCAAATTCATTCAAAATTCATCTAAAGTCTTCAACAACTGTGCTCCCATGACCACTTCAATGCCTGCTAAAGCTGTAACATAGAAATTAGAAGTTAGTTCATATCTATGCAGATGTAATTTCAGTCTACCCTTACACACTCCATAGAAGTGTCGTTGACCACTACTACTTGGAAATTTGGCAACGGGTTGGTTGACTTTCAGCCCCACCGATAATACTGGCTTGGCATCTATGAATTTATGGGTGCTACTAGAATGGATAAGTGCCACCACGTTCCTCTCCTTAACCTTGCTTCTTATCCATAGGGTGTGATAGTGGGTTATTCTCAGCATGGCAACAAGGGAAACTATTGGGATCTCTTGTTGATCTTTGTCATCAATGTTAGTAATAATTAATTTCTTCCTCATCTTTTGCTATTTGTTTGGCTCATTTCTGTCCACCTTCAGTTCATCCTCTTCCAGATTCTCAATCATGTGGTTCTTTCTGCGTGTATTGCACTATTGTTTCTTAGACCATTTCATATTGCAATTAAAACATAGTCTCTATGCGTATATCAAGTTATCAACAATGATAGCATGATCTACCATTCTACCCTTATTATCCAACAGTGGTGATAATAGGGGAACTAAGTCTGGTGGGCTAGCTCGAGTGATTGAGTACTTTGAGCTTCATGCAGGAGGTCTCAGGGTCACTACTCAGTTGGGCTGCCTCTGTTGTGTGCCTCGTTCGATATCCTTACTGCATCAGGCTTCATAATCAATGTTGATAGGTTTACATAAGGTACCATTTGTGAAATGCGGGGAAGTGCCTGGGGGTTTCCCCAAGGTTATTCTTAGGAAAAAATAGGGGAACCAGGCTTTTCAATTCCCTTAGGGTTGCCCCTTGCTGTTATATTTTTTTGGAGTTCATGCAATAAAGTGGCTTCTTTGAACTTTTGAATAAGCCTCTGCTTGCTGGGTGGCCTCCTCAAGAATACCAGGTTTCAAGGCCTCAATATATCTGCTGATGGACTCTTTAACTCATCAATTTATATGGCAACTACAGACTGAGGAGAAATAATTTTTTAACAACATGCTGGCTTGGCAGAGTCCTTTGAAGTAGTAGGTCATAGTGCCTTGTTGCTTCATATTTATAAGTGTCTTGGGTATAACCTCAAAGTTGTGATATTTCCAGTGATCATCACCTTCATCTGTTCATGTTCCTTCATTTGCTGCAAATCGAAATCATGTCCTTTCTAGGAGAAGGGTGGAAAATATGTGTTTTATGATAATCCTCCATTGATTTAATTGAAAGAAACGTGACAATGTGGCTATTAAAATCTTTGGTTCAGGCTCTTCACTGACCCCATCAAACATGGGAATGGGAATTCTCTCAAGCAACTGCAATTGATACAATTTCCTTCTCGATTATTTTGATTGTCATGATTGACCCTTCTTGCATTACTGTTCCCTGCTAAAGTGTTTCATTTATCATCATTTGCTGACCTTGTTCTTCACTACTACTCTTTTTCCTTCATTCCCTTTTGTCCATTGCTACAATCAATGTATACTGTGCTTGATTGATTTGTTCCATGGTGTCCCCTATGCCATCCGAGGGAGTCCTTATTGCTTTTGCCACCAATAATGCAATTTCTGACTTCTACTTATCTTCCCTACGAGTACATGAGAATGAAGCCATTGTTGGTGTCTGCCCAAGAGGCTGAGAAAGTGGCTCTGATACCAATGTTATTATTCTAACTTGAAATCTGATTATTGTTTTTAAACCGGAAGAGACTGATAGCAGAAAATATGGGACTTTGGAACTAATATATATCATCTGAAGCTAATAAAGTGCTAACAACAATATTGAATAAACAATAGGAAAACAACAGTAACAACAGTGAAATTCAACACTACTTGTAAGGGTTCTGTAATAATAGTAGAAATTCCAACAATATTCAGGAACACATTTAATAACAAATTTTGGAACAGTAACGATGGTTTGCAGTCCAGCAGTAGTTCTTGGTAATAACGCCTGAATATTTGAAATGCACTGCACATAAGGCTGAAATTTTCTTGAGAAGGTATGGATGCCAACTTAGGTCAAATGCAAGGGCAATATGGGTGCTACTCCTTGTTGGATTTTCCTTATTTACAGAGCATTAGTGTTACTAGTGTTCTTTTACTTCGTTACCGTTAACATATATATCATGTACCGAGCAGTAGCAACATAAACACGAGACAGAAAAGAACACAAGAGATTTATCTTGGGAAAACCCCAAATGGGGGAAAAACCCAACAACCTTTCTTAGATAGATTCGTCCAATCAGATAAACCCTAGCACAAGTGCTAGCTTAACCAGAAATACCACCCCAGCTGCAGCAGCAGCACCATACAAAGGTAGTGCACCTCCTCAAGGAGTAGTGCACAAGAGAGAGATACCAAAAGACTGAACAAGAATAAACTGTGCAGCTGCAGCTACTGCGTCATCTCCTCCAAACTTGCGCCTTGCTTCTGTGTAGCTGGGAGAGAGTGAGTGAGTGAACAAATGAGCCAAGATGTCTTCTATTTATAGTCTTTCTGGCCACTAGACTGGGCCGACTTCTTCTCTGGACATGTGTCTTTTCATTATTATTTTATTCTTCTGGGCCGACTTCTCTTCTAGGGTATTTCAATATCTGTTCAATGGATCTCCTGCTTTTGAAATCTTCTCCGCATCTAAGAAAGGTCATCTAGGAGGGAAAGATCGTCTCGCAGCTACCAAAACATCAACACTCCCTCTTAGCTAGGGAGGCATCTTTCACGATGTCTTCATCTGGTATTCCACCAACTACTCTGCAATCTGTTAGCAGGCACATGACTGCTACAATGCCTTCGGTAGCTCGAATCATCAGGCACAGTCTCTGCGATCAAGCGGTAGCACACACAGCTACATCAAGCGATTTGGTAATCTCTATGACAATCAACTAGTAGCACACAACTACTATAATGTCATCCAATAGATCACAACTCCTGCCAAGTAGTACACAACTATTGTCCAGTGACACATAGTGACTGCCAGTGGAACATATCCACTGTAGTAGCACACAACTATTGTCCGTAGTCACATAGTCTTCGCCAGTGGAACACATCCATCGAAGTAGCACACGGCTACTGTTCGGAGTCACACAGCCTCTGCCAGTGGAACACATCCATCGTAGTAGCACACAGCTATTGTCCAGAGACACACAGTCTCCGCCAATGGTACACAACCACCGAAGTAGCACACAACTACTGTTCGGAGTCACACATTCTCCGCCAGTGGTACACAACCATCGAAGTAGCACACAACTACTATCCGAAGTCACACAGCCTTCGCCATAGTCTTACGACTACGTGTGTGATGTTTCTCCTCTCAGTAGGTTCGACTGTGCATTACCCCCTTAGTCACCTCACGTGACTGATCCAGGGAACCCTTGGCCAGAGGGGTTAGTCGGCATGCGAAGAAACATCACACCTCCCTCTCAACGAGGGTGGACATTCGACAACACTCCAAGCTTGTCCTTGAAGTATTCATACTTCGCTCTTGACAAGGGCTTGGTGAGAATGTCCACTATCTGCTCATCCGTGGACATGTACTAGAGCTCCACAACTCTTCTCTCCACCATGTCTTGGATGTAATGATATTTCATCTCTATATGCTTAGACCTGTCATGGAATACAATGTTCTTGGTAAACTTCACGCAACTTTGATTGTCACAATGTATCAAAGTTGGCTCCAATTCTAGATCAATTATCTCGGCTAGCAACTTTCGAAGCCACACTGCTTCACAACTTGCCACGCTTGCTACGATATGCTCTGCTTCTGATGTACTGAGTGCCACTGATGTCTGCTTCCTGCTCAACCGTGAGATCATGCCTGATCCCAGACTAAAACAACATCCATAAGTACTCTTCTGATCCACTGCACTCCCTGCCCAGTCAGACTCTGTATATCGCTGCAGCTTCACATCTCCACCCGAGACATATCTCAATCCATATCCAACTGTACCACGAAGGTACCTCAACATATGCTTTGCTACCATCCAATGTACCTGTCTAGGTTCAACCATGTGTTGACTCAAGGTATTCACTGCAAAGCATATGTCTGGCATGGTGTTAACCAGGTACATCAAGGATCCAATCAACTGTCTATACATCGTGGGATCCACCAAATTTGAAGATTTGTCACTTAAGAGATTCAGATTTATTGTCATGGGTGTGGTCATGGACTTGCATTCCATCATCGTGAATCTCTGTAGAATCTCAACAGTATATTTTCCTTGGCTAAGGAAAATCTCATCTGATCTCTGCCACACTTCTAATCCCAAGAAGTAATACATTAGACCTAGATCCTTCATCTCGAACTCTGAAGTGAGCTCCCTCTTGCACCCAACTATGAGATTCTCATCTCCTGTCAGAAACATGTCATCCACATGTAGGATCAATGGGCAACCATCAAATAACTGTCTGATCTGGCATATCATGCCCTGGGTGCCTGCTTAGGCCCGTACAAAGCCTTCTTCAATCTGCAGACATGAGACTCCTTATGTATCTTGTGGTTGCTCTATGTACACTTCTTCTGGCTATTGGAGCAAGTGTCTCGTCATAATCTTCTCCCTCTTGCTGGGAGAATCCTCAGGCCACAAATCAAGCTTTGTACATCTCTATGTTGCCATCTGCAGCATGCTTGATCTTGTAGATCAACTTGGAAGTCACTACTGACTCCTTTCTGGTCTCGGAACCACCTCTCACACATCATTCTTCATGATGGACTAATACTCCTCCATCATGGCWTCATTCCTGCTTCTCAACAACTTCTTCAATGGTGGAAGGCCTTGAATCAATGATGTTGCTCATMAACGCCACATAGCTGAAAAACATGTGTGGTTTCTGGAACTGAGGCAAAATCTATATTCTAGTCCTTYTGATTGGCTGCCTCCTCTATCACTGTAGCAAGGTCTATCGAGACAAGGGAATCCTCCCAGGAGATCTCACATCTCCTAGAAGCCTCTGAAGCTTCGATCTAGCCTTCTCAACTCATGACACCTGGAAGACGTCTCTCTCCTATCAGAGACTGAGAAGGAATACTTTCTGAATGAAAGTCTCTAAGCCACTAACTCTCTCTCAGATCAGGCTCACTTTGAATCTGCATGCTCCCTTTGAAGCTTGACTCCCTCTGAGTTTATACGATCTCTGGAGCCACCTGCTTCCGCTGCATCCGTTGACTTCTTTTGAAGTCTGAAGTCCTATGGACTGTGTTGGGAGGTTTCTCCTCTCTACTGGATCCTAAGGGTTGACTCCCTCTGAAATCTAGCTCCTTCTGAGTTGGTACTTGGTGGGGCTGCCTGTCTCACCACTGGTGGAGTCATCTGCTTCTCTTCATAGTATGGCTTATTAATGCCATGTATCTGTACGAGAACATGCTTGTTTACTGCATCGTTTCTAGGTAGGCCCTTCTGGCTCTACTGACTCTTCGTGATGATCTGAAGAGTGGTCAAATTAACTGTACGGTCATCTTTGGAGCCTTCTACTCCTTACAGTCAATCTCCATAAGAGATACTCTTCTTCGTCTTCTACTTCACATGGGTGTGTATGTTCGTCGTTCGTGTACACAGTTATATTTCTCGGCTAGAGACTGTCTAAATAGTTGCCTCCTACAACTGTCATCATATCTCCTTCTCAAAGCTATCACCTGTGACTTGCCCGGAACAAGAGACAAGAACAACATTTCCATGGTAACCTCCATGGAATGGTTAGTAATCAAGAACATCTCCTAGAGGAGATCAATTTCTTCTTGCAGACAAGTATATTATTAACAATGAGCATTTTTCTTAATGGTAATCGTACCGATAGTATTCAGGTGTACCTAAACATTTGATAGCAATAGCAAATAATAAGGCTGTAAAGACTGCTATCCTAGGTACAATACTTTCTTAAGCAACAACAATCAAACCTGATATGCAAAGCTGGAGTCTGGTGATGTTGTCCTATTTGGGTTTCCTTCTATCGTTCATATGAAAACACCATTGTCTAAAAGACAAATTCTTCATCCTTTGATGCCTTTGAGTGCTCTTCGGCTTCTGCTGTATGTGCATGGTGTTTCTTCTTCTCCTTTTCTTTCTCATGTTTGTGAGGACATTGTGCGGCATAATGTCCCATCTTCCTGCAATTGAAGCATTGAACCTTTGACACATCCCTCTTACGACGTGGCTTCTTAGACCTCCTTGGACCGCCTTCTTCTCTTTCCTTTCTCTTCTTCACTTGTGTTGCAAGTGCTTGGTTTTCCTCATCATCTACCTTTTGTTTCTTGGACATCAATCTAGATTCCTCTTGATAGCAATTTGCCCATAACTTGTCAAACTTGGGTAACTTCCTTCTTGCACAAATTCCTTGGACAAATGGGTCCCAAGAAGGAGGGAAACCATTTAGCGTAGTGGTTACTAGTTCAACATCTTCTACTGGATCTCCAATGGCTGCTAACAGGTCTTTGATCTATGAGATCCTTGTAAAGAAGTTGGCTATCGTCTCTGACTTGTTCATAGTCACATTTATGAGTTGATGCCGTAGGGTAAGCTTTCGATTGGTGTTCTTTCTTTCATAGAGTCTGGTTAGGGCATCAAACATTTCCTTTGCAGTCTTTAGTTTTGATACATTGGGTATCAGGTGATCTTTGATTGAGTCTGTCAAGATCCTCTTGGCCTTGACCTCATTCTTCTTGAACTTTGCCTTTGCTTCTTCGTCTTCGGGTTCTGGAAGCATTTTCTTGACGTGATCCAATAATTCATTCTCTCCTAGAATGAGTTGTATTTTAGGCTTCCAGGATTTGAAGTTATCTGCTCCATCCAATCTATCCTCAACTCATACTGGTTGACATTTTCATCGGTAGAAACCCTAGAACTGAAAAACCTCGAATTTTCAAACTTCACCAAACTACACGCTGAGGGTTTCAGGGGGTGCGCTAGGTTAGGGTGCACTGCTGTGTGAAGGAATTATTCCCAATGTCCTTGGGATAGTGCTCAACGAGCTTGACAAAGTATTGCAGTTGCAAGGTGCTACTGTAGCGATCTTCCTTCCAGTGGTCAAACTGTTCTGAAGGTAACCAACTCTGATACCATGTTGGATTTTTCTTATTTACAGAGCATTAGTGTTACTAGTGTTCTTTTACTTCGTTACCGTTAACATATATATCATGTACTGAGCAGTAGCAACATAAACAAGAGACAAAAAAGAACACAAGAGATTTATCTTGGGAAAACCCCAAATGGGGGAAAAACCCAATGACCTTTCTTACATAGATTTCGTTCAAAAAGCAAGTCCAATCAGATAAACTCTAGCACAAGTGCTAGCTTAACCATAAATACCACCTCAACTTCAACAACAACACCATACAAAGGTAGCACACCTCCTTAAGGAGTAGCACACAAGAGAGAGATACCAAAAGACTGAGCAAGGATAAACTGTGCAGTTGTAGCTATTGCGTCACCTCCTCCAAACTTGCGCCTTCCTTCTATGTAGCTGGGAGAGAGTGAGTGAGTGAACAAATGAGCCAAGACGTCTTCTATTTATAGTCTTTCTGGCCACTAGACTGGGCCGACTTCTTCTTTGGACAAGTGTCTTTTCATTATTACTTTATTCTTCTTGGCCGACTTCTCTTCTAGGGTATTTCAATATCTGTTCAATGGATCTCTTGCTTCCGGAATCTTCTCCGCATCTAAGAAAGGTCATCTAGGAGTGAAAGATCCTCCCGTAGCTACCAAAACATCAACACTCCTGGCCAAAAATGTCTCTTACAGACTACTTGCAATACCATACTTTCAAATAAGACTGCTACTCTAATGCTTAAGGCCTTTTTTGTAGCTAATGAGCCCACTTTAACTTTTGTCTTTTCCTTGTGGGATGACTAGACTTTACTTAAAGTTCCATTAACTTATAGGAAAAGTAAAACTACTTGACATAAAATTTATCTTAACATCAAGTCCATTAACCAACATAAAGTTCTAAATGACATTTTTTTTTTCTAATGACCCACATATAGTATCATTGGCTAGTACTGAAGTAGTTATCTTTAAACATCGTAACATTTTTCCCGAAGACACTCTAAGTTTGTGACAAACTCCATTTAGAGAGTGATTCCCTCTCACATACAAAAACATTCATACTAAAATTGCCTCATTCTAATCCTACATTGAGCGATAATTCTATTAAAATTGGATTATATTAACCTTCGACTTAAGTAAATGCTTACAAATTCCCAACTCTAATAGACTAATAGTGGATCCTCTGGATTCCACTTTTTTTGGCAGGGTCTTGACTCGTAACAATTTTTTTTTCCCTCAGAAATGTTTTTCCTGTAAGGAATGTAGAGTGAAAGAAGGAGATCATCCAAATATGTCCTTATTTCACAAGTGGCATTGTCAATTGGTAGATTTCTCCATATAAGAATTTTTGTAACCACTTCAATTAGAAGTTGCTTCTCTTTGATGTCTAACATGGATTTAGGTTCCAAAACTGGTTTAACTTTTTCATTGGGTGAGGACAATTAAGATTGAGGAGTGATATGTCCAATCTTCTTTCTTAAACATGATACGTGGACGAAAGTTAAACC
This sequence comes from Picea engelmannii, assembly GCA_009831015.1. Taxonomy (NCBI): domain Eukaryota; kingdom Viridiplantae; phylum Streptophyta; class Pinopsida; order Pinales; family Pinaceae; genus Picea; species Picea engelmannii. The sequence continues at coordinate 77,417 of ML806826.1, forward strand.
ATAAGCATTCTCTAGAAGATTGCATTGGCAAGGTCATCAAAGAGAACCAACGTACACAAAATAAAATGGACAACATTGATGGAAAAGATACGAGGGCGGGGCATGAAATAGCAAGTATTGCTACCCTATAACAACTCATGACGGAATAATGGATCTGTTGCCGTCCTTATGCACACTTGCTAACGTGAGTTAAGTCCTACTCACTTAGTGTGCCCTCGGAGACACAATGTCTAAGTTTCAGTCCACACTGTCACCTTGACTGAAACTTCTTCCGTCTAGGCTTACTCCTAGGGAAGCCAAGGGGGGTAGTCCCTAAGTTGCTAAGTTAATTTTAAGTTATGTGTTCTAGGAGTTAATTTTAATTGATTAGAGGCTAAGGGGGAAAACTAGCCTAGGATGACAAGCAGCAATGCAAGTGCAAGTCTAAGTCTAAATGTGAAGCAACCCTTTTCCCTAAGTCAACTAAAGACTAGTGCCTAAGGTTGGGCAAGGGGTCAACTATGTTTTGGGGTGGTTCAATTACAAGAAGTATTACAAGTAAATCAACTAAACTACCCCAAACCAAGATTAGGATTATACAAA